>VYZR01035284.1:7149-33076 GCA_013400675.1 Oxylabes madagascariensis
TGTCATTAGCAATAGGATTGCCATGACTTTATACAATCGATGTGGACCTTTGCTGGAAGAAACCACACCTTAATACTGAACCCAAACCTATCTACTTTGGGCAATCTGAGCCAGCCGTTTTACTTTGGCCACTACATTGCCTAGGATCCTGTCAATAGTCTTGTAGGAACTCTAGCTACTCCAGAACTAACCCTTTTCACTCATCAGTAAGCTAGTGCTTTTTAATACCATTTTAAAAATTCCCTATAGTCACCTAATCACTTCTCTTGCTCTTCACTGAGCTCCCAGTTCATCAGTGCTATGGCAGAGAAGTTCATGCAGTCAAACGCAAATAGTCTCTGTGCATTTGCATTAGTGCCATAAAGTCAGGGACTGTCCAATTTCAACACCACAGGTTCAGAGGCACAAAAGAAAAAAAGTAGAAAATACCAGGCTGATCTGCTGTGATCAGTGGAGGAGGGGAAAGCTAAGCCTTAAAAAAAAAAAAAAAAATCTAAAAACTAATTTTAAAAGAACTTTCTGAGGGTTTAGGCAAGTTCCCCCTTCCCACTCTGGCTTCCATATACGCAACTCTTTTCAACACTATTAGACACAGTGGCCCGGTACAGACTATCAGCCAAGACAAGCAGGAAATGTACAACCATTCAACGGAGCCTATTCTGATCCCTTCAATTAGGACTGTCCAGTAGGTGTTATCAAACACAGTAAGATCTGTTTTAGCTTAATTCTTTTAAAGAATGCAGCATTTTTATTTTCGCTCTGTTTCCAAAGACTGATTTGTTTTCTTTACACTCTGTCATAATGCACACTTTTTGCAGGGTAACCCACTAGACATAATCAAAAGAATCTATTTAGGAGACAATTTTTTAAGCTATTCTTTTCAGGTAACAGGGACCTAGTCACTAATTTGATTTCACAGAATCACAGAATGGTTTGGGTTGGAGGAGACCTTAAAGACCATTCAGTTCTGATCTCCCTGCCATGGGCAGGACACCTTCCTCTAGACCAGGTTGTTTCAAGACCCATCCAGCCTGGCCTTGAACACTCCCAGGGATGGGGCATCCACAGCTTCTCCAGGCAACCTATACCAGTGTCTCACCCTCTCTGAGTAAAGAATTCCCTCCTCTACACCAACCCTTCAAGTCTGAAGTCTTTCTCAGATGTTGTATTTCTAACATGCCCTGACCAAAAGTCCCTCTCTAGCTCTCTTATATCCGCCTTAGGTACTGGAAACCCACAACAGTGTTACTCCAGAGTCTTCTCTTCTCCAGTCTGAACAATTCCAGCTCTCTCAGCTTGACTTCAGGAGAGGTGCTTCATCCCTCTTCCTGGCCTTCTCTGGCCCTCCCTTCATGGCCCTCCATCTTCTACCCGAAGATGTCCTTAGTTCTTCCAAGAACCTGCACCTCTCTGAGACCATCCAGAGCCACTTCTAATTCAAGACTGGCAAAATTATCCATGAGAAATGTGCAACTGTCAACACCATTCTTGCAGTCTGAATTAAGAATACTTCTGACTGAAACAAGAAGCACGAGTCATGCGTCATTCCCATTACGTTACTTCACCAAATGTCTTTCTGGTGCTCAGCCTGGGGCCCCCAAGCAAAAAAGTAGCTACAGTAAGGCTCAAAATGAAGACTAATTACTCTTCAGCATCTGACTCCACATACATGTCCCAGCAGAACAAGGCACGTGCAAACTAAGAAAATTTCCTCTGTCAAGCCTCTATCTATCCCCTAGATTTTAACAGACTGCTGACTTATACTCAAGTCACCAGAATTTGTTCTCACATCACGTGGTACTGCATCTTTATGTATTTCTAATCTAACATGGTTAGATACTGCAAGAGGAGAAGACCACTAAGATCCTCTCTGCACGAGCAATGAAGCAAACATTCCTCAACAGAACTATTCTGTTCCTGATACCACAGTGAGGGCAGTGGTAACTGCTGATATGGTAGCCCCTTTATGGACAACACACACACCAAACGGGATTAGCAAACTCACTGAAAAGTGAAAATGTCAGTACATATTTGCATCCCCATTGCTGCTGGCACCAGCTGAAAGCCTACTGACATTAGGAAGGGAAAGGACCATCTGGGAGACAACTGCAGGCACGCATCCCAATCCAGCTGTGCTTCCAGCAACTTCTTCCTGGCTCAAATCCAAAAAGGAGTAATTTCAAACATCTTCCTGGTGCAGAAAGCATTCCAGATTCTGCGTACTGGAATGAAATTGATCCTAGCTGTGAGCGAAACCTAACATTTGGAAATTCAAACAGTCTCAGAAACAGTGAATTTCCAAATTGAAATTATTCAAAACCTGCCCAGAAATCTCTGTCCTATTGTCCCTCTTGTGACACCCCACTTTCTTCTTAGAGAATAGCTGGGAAACTAAGAGAGTTCTGCCAAGGAAACATGCTTCCATTTGCAGACAACCCCTGGATCTGAGAGAACCTGTGGTAAGCCTGATGCTAAAGGCTTCCACACAGGCGTCTGTATCCTACACACTGTCTCTGAAGTGGTCAGCTGGGCCAAACAGATTCATATCATGTGAGTGTTTTGCAGTAAGTGGGAGAGAGATCAGGCCATTTAGGGAGCTTTGAAAGCTTTACAGTAACTCAGAGAAACATCAGTATGCTAAAACAGAAATATCTTACAAAGAGTCAGTAGTTCTCAGTCTTTAGCTTCTAGGGTTTAATTACATGATTTAGACATGTTGGATATTTTCCAGAGACATGGCACAGAGCAAAAAACTGTACTTGGAAACTGCAGAATCAGCAGAGGAATCATTTAGTTGGCAAGCTTCAGGAGACTGGGGAAAAAAAAAAAAGCCTGTCTGAAAATGAAGTCATGTATGTTTCAATGTGCAGGTCTGGGCTGGCGAGAATTTCCATCCTAAGGTGAATCAAGACCTTAAGGATCCAGCTTTCTTATGTAAGACGGTAGTTTTCAGGCTGGATAGGCTGTGTTCTTACAGTACCCAGCATCTTCTCTACTGCCAGGACAGGCCTTTTTTCCGCTCTTTGCCCGTGGCTGTGTGCACACACGAGCATGCGCACACATGTGTGCATACAGGAGTGAGGGTGTGCATGTGAAACATCTGAACAAAAATCTTCTTGACAAGCAGGCCTGAGTAGCAGAACGCACAGGGCCTCCGGAGGCATGGAAAATTGAAACCAGTGACTAGAAGAGCTTTTGTCAGAAGTGGTCTCAAGAACAATGTTCAAGTAGGACCTCTGTGACAGAAGCATCAGCTTGCTCCATGGTGACTTTTTAAGAGGCAATACAGCGTCTTCAGTATAAAATAATGTGCCAGGATCTCTGAAAAGTACACACATTTTAATTGCATTTTTTAAAACACAACATATATTCACAGTATGCTTCCGATAAAATTCTATTTCTGGTGGCAGAGGAGTATTTCTTGAAAGCGCAACACATGCCCCTGAGAAGGAAGTACTAGTGTAGTTCTTCTTTGTTAAGTTTAAAACTCTTTGTATAAATCAAGTGTGAGAAGAGTGACAATGTGAAATGGCTTTTTCTTACTCAGACTTGCTGCTCACATGTTTGACTGGTATGGCTGACACGAACAATTAAGGAGCTTTTATCCTTTTGGGGGTCTGTTTATGTAGCACAGTTGGCAGCACTGGAGAAAGAGAGCTAGTTTGCTGTGGTACAACATCAACAGAATTATTTACAAAATACACCTGTGTTACACTTGTGTACACTCCTGAAGCCCATGACACTTCATGGTTGCCAAAGAGCAAATATGGAGAGAAGAGTGATACCCAGCCCAAGATTTATCAGGTAGAAGCTAAAGTATACGGTCATAATGAGTTGGAAACTGCTGAATGTGTGGAGTCAGTAGCTGGAAATACCTTACCTGTATTTCTGTAAGGTGATACAAAACTTGCTAACAAAATCAAAAGTAAGATATAACAGCAATATACTATTAAATCAGGTTTAAGGAAAAAAACAACAGCAAACAAGACTAAATAATGACAATATTATAGGGGCTCATCAGTTTCCTCCTAAACCTTTAATCAGCTTTTCACAGAAATAAGTCTTTGAGCTTTTTGAAAAAAAAAAATCATCACATGTTTATGATCAAAACCAGCCAATCAGGAATATTCTTAATAAATACTTTTTCATGACAGCACCCTTTTAGAAGATACTGCCCTCTTGTTTGGTGGCTAAATGACATTATAAAGCTCTAGCTTGACCACACACATCAATTTGTACTTCTTCCACCTTCTATTGTTTAAGTGTGCAGTAAACATATGCAATATGGCCACAGAAATGAAAAACAAAAATATATTGTGCAACCTTAAGTGTGCTCCAAAAGTACTCTGCACTAATCTGGGGGGACTTCAGGTTAACCCTCTGCACAGGGACTGCTGATGGATAATAAAATACAAGGAAACTAAGGTTTTAGGGAGAGGAGATCTGGAGAGAGGAGCATTCCTGAACAAAAGGAAAAGCATGCATAAATCTTCTGACAATCCAGGGAAGGAAAGTTGGCCAAAAAACAAAACTGTCTTAATTGGAGGCACACGAGATAAGGGGGGAGAAAATACACTCATCTCGTACACAATTCTCTGCATATGGCACATGCAGTATCAGAGGGGAGAAGGGGAAGCCATCTGCACCTGGGCACAAAGAGAGATGTACACAGTGAATCTGTACAGGCATAAAGAAGACGATTCTCAATGGACTGAGGGATCAGCTCCCTTGTCAGACACATCTGCTGGCAGCCTATGGGAGTATGCTGGAGAATAAGCAGCTGTCTCCTTGGAGCCACCAGCTGCCTTCCCCCCAAAAAGCGATTTACACTGTGCCATTGGTCAGCCTCCAAGTAAAATACAGAAGGCAAGGACAGTAGCAGCCTTGGGCAAAAGAAAAGAGAATAGACATCTTCTCCTCAACCCCCTCCAAAAAGTCTCCACAACCTAAGCTGTTCTTGCCACAAATAACAGCTTGGAAGAGCTGAGAACTTCAGGACAATGCGAGAAAACATGACTTTCTGTGGGGTTTCTCTAAATTAGAAAGAGATACAATCCTACCTCATACAATATCCAGTGCCCCAAAGTGATGCTATTTCCAAGTATCAAAACACATGGCCATGCAAACAATTCTGAGCAGCTCAGTGCAAGTGCAAGAATGTCAAACAGGAGACAACTCAGAAGACAAATAAAAACGTTCAGTGGCTAGAGGGGCACACAAGTCGAGGAATCAAAAACTACACATGTGTAATTTGGCTAAGAGAGCACACATGCAAAAGGCAGTAAAGGAAAGGATGCAATTTTGTGCAGTTATCTGAAGCTTGCCAATACATTAGCAAAGTAAACTGAAGTAGTGCAAGATGCTGAATTTAGGGAATGAACTTCTAGAGAAAAACAGTACTTTTTTTTCTGCAATGAGATGGGGTGGCATGAAAAGAGAAGGATTATGAGATTGTCTTAGAAGGACTATCTTTTCCTTTCCTTCCCCCAAAAGGAACATCAGCATTGGAATTATTTCAAACCAGGAATGAAGAAATACCTAGAAATAGCCAATAAATCTTTTATTAATGGCTTAGGGCAGGTGGATCAGGTGTGACTAAACAAGAGGTGCACCCACATCCAGTTCCATACTTTGGATTAGAACCTATAAAACAATGAAAGAGGAAGCCTCCTCCTTCACTGCAGCTGAGGCTTCAGATTTGTCTCTCTAACAGATGTGTCTGGTGGCAGCTAACTCTCCCCTTGACTTTGTTGTTGTTTCCATTTGCCCTCTCACTCTACTTCATCGTGAATCTGTATGACTTGGTTTCACTGCTAGTGAAGGATGCCCCTTGGGAGATTTGCTTCCCCATCTTCACTCTCTGATTTCTGAAACTTATAGGAAAGGCAGGTGATACTCACTCTCCTCCCCAGCAAAATGAGTGTGGTAATAGCAAGAGAAACTTCAGAGTAAGTGAAATCATCCCAGTGGATCCCACAAAAGGCAAAATTAAAATTACCCATCACAACAGCCCCTCCCACATTCACAGATTTATTTAGCTTGAGTAGTAGTAACTTGCATCATCTCCTTGAAAAATAGCCTAACATGGCTTTTCTCTGCCACAAGCACTCATACAGCCATCTGTCCCCCACAAGAGCGCTGAGCAACCCTACCCACAGGCAAGGCCACACAGCCTCCCTTGTGTCTTTCCACGAGGATCGGGAACCCACACCAGCATCCGTCAAGCCCTACTTCAGAGACTTCAAAGGCAGCATTTCCCTGTGGCTCTTCAGGGGGCTGGGGAGGGGGGAAACACGGCTCACGGGCGCAGACCGAACGCACCGCGGCGGTGTGGAAGGGCTCTGGGGGTGACGGCAATCTCCGTGAGCGGAGGGGCCGTGACCCGGTTCCCACATCTGTCCTCCCGGTGCCCACAGCCGGCACCTGCCAGCAGAGGTGCGCCCGGGGGAGGGTCCCGGTAACGCAGCCTTTGAACAGCACACACCGGGAAAGGAGGAAGAAAACATCGCCTGAGGAGTTTTAACCCCTTTCCAAGTAGTCCTCGTCTGTTCTGTGCCCCCTCCCCGGGATGGCAGAGACCCGCGGCTACCCGCGACCACGTCCCGCTCGCTCCGAGCGCTCCGGCCGGACTCACAATGCCCGTCCTCGCCCGCCCGCCGCGGTACCTTGTGCAGGACTCCAGCAACACCCCCTCCACTTCCCAGCATTACTCGAGCAGCGTTCGCAGGAGCCCTTCCCGCTAGAGCCGTGCCGCCCGGCCTCCCGGCATCAGAAAAGTTGGACAAAGACCATTTTCACCGCGCGAGTTGCACCATCCCGGCGGGCCAGCGCCAGCTCCCTCTCGCTCCGCGCCCAACGCCGCTTTGTCCCCCGGCCCCGGGCACAGCCTCTGGCCTCGCTCGACGTCTTTCAACAAGTCGGATGCTTGTGAGCAGTCCCGATCCTTGCGCTCCCCTCCAGGCCCTTCACTGGGAATGTCGTCTCCCCGCCCAGGTTCCCCCTCCTGCAAGAGTCTCTCTTCCTCTCGCCTCCCAGGATCTGCCTTGTCCCTTTCTCCGGGCTCCTCTCTCTCGCTCGCTTTCTCTCCCCCCTCCCTCCCTCCCCTCCTCGCCGTGCCCCTCCTCCATTCTCCCTCCGCCCCCCCGACCTGCTTTCCTTCGCAGAAGCCCAGCGACGGCAAATGGGGGTGGGGGCGCTGCGCGGTCCCGCACTCGCCGGCGGCTGCAGCCCCTGCTGTCACTTCCGCGGCCATCGCCGTCCCCCGAGCCGCACGCCCGCCGGCCGCCCCGGCCGCCCGCCCGCAGCCTCCCCCCGGGGCCGCTCCGCTGGGCGGGGCATGGGCGGCACCGCCTTCCCTCCGCGATCCCAGGCTGGGCTGCCGAACCCCTCCCGCTTCCCCCCGCCAGCCTCTTCCAGAGGGGGGTTTTCCAAAAGGGTCTTCCCTCAGCGCCTGCTCTCCGGGGATCCCGAGCGTGGCCGCAGCTGTGCCTCCCCCAGCCTCTGCCCAAGCCCCTACCTCAGCCCCTACCCCTGCCAGGTTCAGGTCAGGAAGGACAGTGTGGCTGCACAAGACCGATCCGTGGTCGGTCTCTCTTGACGTTGTTGAAATCCATGTTACTGTGTGCCATCTCCTGTTGGTCTGCATAACCCAGCCTCAAGTTCGTGCATCCGTGCTCACTTGTGCTCCACCTCCAATGCTTCCTCTCTACTCNGTCACTTCCGCGGCCATCGCCGTCCCCCGAGCCGCACGCCCGCCGGCCGCCCCGGCCGCCCGCCCGCAGCCTCCCCTCGGGGCCGCTCCGCTGGGCGGGTCATGGGCGGCACCGCCTTCCCTCCGCGATCCCAGGCTGGGCTGCCGAACCCCTCCCGCTTCCCCCCGCCAGCCTCTTCCAGAGGGGGGTTTTCCAAAAGGGTCTTCCCTCAGCGCCTGCTCTCCGGGGATCCCGAGCGTGGCCGCAGCTGTGCCTCCCCCAGCCTCTGCCCAAGCCCCTACCTCAGCCCCTACCCCTGCCAGGTTCAGGTCAGGAAGGACAGTGTGGCTGCACAAGACCGATCCGTGGTCGGTCTCTCTTGACGTTGTTGAAATCCATGTTACTGTGTGCCATCTCCTGTTGGTCTGCATAACCCAGCCTCAAGTTCGTGCATCCGTGCTCACTTGTGCTCCACCTCCAATGCTTCCTCTCTACTCAGCCCTGGTGAGGCGCCTCTGGAGTGCTGTGTCCAGTTCTGCCCTCCTCATTAAAGACAGACATGGAGTTCCAGGAGCGGGTCCAGTGAAAGGCTACAAAGATTATTAACAGACCGGAGCACCTTTCTTATGAGGAAAGGCTGAGAGAGCTGGACCTGTTCAGTCTTTTAGAAGAGATGTCTGAGAGGGGCTCAGCAGTGTCTGTAAGTATCTGCAGGGAGGGTGTCGAGGGTGGATCCAGGCTCTTCTCAGTGATGCCAAGCACTAGGACACGGGGCAAAAGGCACAAACTGCACCACAGGAAGTTCCACCTGAACACAAGCAAGAACTTCTTCACTGTGCAGATGGCTGACCACTGGGACAGATTGCCAAGAAAGGATGTGGAGTTCCCCTCACTGGAGATATTCCAGATCCATCTGGACACAATCCTGTGCCATGTGCTCTGGGATGACCCTGCTTGAGCAGGGCGGTTGGAGCAGATGACCCCTCCGGTGATCCCTTCCAACCTGACCCATGCTGTGTTTCTGTGAAATGTCACAGAGGCGAGGTGCTTCCTTGATTGTAGGTACTGACAAACCTCAATTGTGCGTCAATCAAACAGAGTCTCTCAGTTCTTCCAAAGGAGAACCTCACCTTCCAATGTGAAAACAAAGGACTGAAAGCATCTTTCTTGAAAAATCTTCCTCCTGTTTCCTGCTAGTGCAAGAAGAAGAGTCTACCTACTCATTCTGCAAATGTCACTGGGCTGAATTCAGAGAAATGCCAGTGGATGAGGCATACAGCATTACCCTCTGCTCGTTCCTACCATTCAGTGAGTTACATTTTCTGCCGAGCGGCAGAAAATGAGGGAGGGTGCAGAGAGCTAAACACGGCATTAGGACTGAATGGAAAAGATATCAAAACTCAGTGCCTTACAATTCACAAATACTTCTGTGATAACATAGAGCAGAATTTTGGGATTCTGTTCCCAAAGTAACTCCCTTTGGTTTAAAGTACGAGCTTCACAATACACATAATAGAAAGTGACCGTGATTCCCTTCCACGTAAGACACTGGTACACATTCAAAAGGAGAAAGCACATTGAATAAAGTTCTGCTTAAAAGAAGTACCATCAGCAGACAGTGGCACATCTCAGTGTTCAAAACGCTAGGGCTAGTTCCCACAGAGCACAGCCTTTTCTAGCAGTTCTGTATATATGCAGAGTAACACAAATACCTACTTCTTCCCAGACAGCATAGTTTCTTTCTTAATCCTCTCTGTGGGGGTTTCTAGACACCAATTACAACAGACCTCTTTCCTTCCAACTTCCCTCCCTCTCCCTCCCCCCCATCTGATTCTAAAAGAAATTTACTTTAGAAGAAATTGCAGGTATTCAGCTCCTCCTGGAATCTGGTCCTTACTCAGCTGGGTAGTAAATTTTTGCACATATGTTTTCCTTTCTTCCTCGTTTTACTACTATGAGGAGCATCTGGCCCCTAGAAAGGAGCAGTGGGACTGTACCATTGCACCGGGGTCGGGAAAGAGGTTAACTAGCTGCTTTGTTCAATAGCTGCAGAAACACTTCCTCCCCTTTATGGTAACGGAATATTCCCCCCAAAACCTCCTCCTCCTCCTCCTTCTTGTGGAATGAAAGCCAGGCATGAGCGAACTGCTACACTGAATGGGGTAGTCTGAGGAAAGATCCTGTGCACGCGTGCACATGCAACAGCCAAACCCTCTTTAAAACCTCACCTGGTGAAAGGCCAGTTGACAGTCAATCTTCGACGAGGGATTAATTTTTACATCAGCATTTAAATGTTTTTTCTCCAATGTTGCAGCATTTTGCAATGCTGCAGAATTCGTATATTTAAAAAAAAAAAAATCCAGTTTCTTGAAATCTCTCTCTGCTAGGCAAATTATCACACTCTACCAGAAAAACTCAGCCCTCTCAATATATAAACAACCACAGCCGACATGACAGAAACAGAGAAGAAAAAGCTCTCAATCCCAAACTATCACACATGGATCGGATTCTCAGGAGAATCTTAAATGTGACAAAACTAGCATATCTCATGCAACAGTGTGGCTTGCATGATACAGAGCTGTGATCTCCAAAGTGGGATGCATGTGCCCCAAAAGGGGTGTGCAAGGCAACCCACTGGTGTGCAGGAGGAAAGGAATAGAACTTCAGTAGTACATAATTTATAAATAAGTAAATATATGTATAACGGGGGTGTATGCTAAAGTCTTTTACCAAGAGGGATACATGATCAAGAAAGTTTAGAGACACTGATAAAGACAATCATGTGCTCCAAATTACACAGACAGACATTCATTTTATAGACACAATTCCACACAATAGTGAATTTCAAATGTCCAGACACAGAAACAGATCTCGTAATATTTAAAGTTGCAGTTATCAAAATAATGGTCAGAGCAGCAAAGCATAATTCATTTCTCAAATACTCTCCTCACTGTGTGAAACATGTTAGGTCTTGAAGAGAAAAGAATTGGAATGTGCAGGGCAGACCACACAAACCAAAGAGAAGAAAACCACCCATGAGAGAATATCTAAGGAGGATAAAAGGGAGGGGTGAGGCTAAGACAAGGGGAATAGAGTTTCAAAGAAAAAGGAGAGAAGAAGGAGGGTAAGAGTGAGAGAGGTGGGAGACAGAGGTAGAGAAAGCAAGATACATAAAGAGCGACTATAAAAGACAGACAAGGAAAAAAAGGGATGTGAAGAAGAAAGGGAGGAGCTGGGAAGAGCAAATAGAATAGCAGGCAGAGGGAAGAATAAGAAGGGTACTATTTATACATGAGAGGACATGTTTGACAAGCAGTTTTGAAGCAGAACTATTTAGTGGATAAAATCTTCAAGAAGATTTTTTCAAGAGCAGATTTATCACTGCAACTGTCTGAAATAGCAAATTTTCCTTCACAGATTTCTGAAAAATAATCATTCAGATCAGTAAACTAAAACCTATAATAGCTTTCTGGATACCCTATATCCAAAGCCTTGTAGTGTTTGGTGAAGTACAAAGGTATTTTCTCCCTAAGAAAGCCTGGCACAGAAGGAATAGAAGCTTGCAAAAAATTCATAAGAAATAACTGAAGATAATTTGGGGAAGCACAGAAGTGCAAAGGACTGAGAGGCAGCTCAAGATGGAATGTGAAAAACCAGACCCTGAACCTTTACAGTCTCCACACTGACTCTTGGCAACCGCCAGTATACAGTCATGCTTTTTAAATTTATTTTTTCAAATCTTTATCACAAATAATGAGATTTTTTTTTACCAGCAAGAAGGCTTCTGAGTCTCAATTCTCCCTTGAAACAAGCAGTGTTCTTCTGCTTACAGACCAGGCTTATGCTCTGCTTTGTTCCTTCTTTGCCATCATTCATTTCTGCTTAGGGCTTTGCTTATGAGCTTTAATGGAAATTAATGCCAATCTACATTAGCTGACTATTCACCCACCTGTATTTTTAATTATTATTTTCATTAAGTATGTGTATCAGTTGTTATGAAAACTATCTTCCTTGACTATTATATCAACCAATCTTTATAGTGTAACTGTGTATTAATTTTATTAACATATGTTAGTTCACATTATACACTGTATTGTCACAAAGTTGTGGAATTTTCCCGAAGTTAGTATTGTTGCTGCTTAAATAAAAGAAACTAAAGGGTAACCTAGTCCTGGAAATACGGACTTTGACAACCAAGGTAACAGCAGCATCCTAGACCACATCTTCCCAGCATCTTCTGGCATCGGAGCAAGTAATTATAGCAAAACTGACTCCAGGGATGTCTGGATCAACAGATAAGCAGTAAGAATTCTGCAAAAATGCAGGTGCTTTGCAGGGATTTACTGTTATTAATAATCAGTAGTGTGGGTGTAAGTGATTAGTCAAGTCATGTATTACCTGGATGTTTGAAGGGTATAAGAATTGTGTGTAAAACCACATTCAGGTTGCCCCAATTTGGCTGGGACACCTTATGCACGTGAATTAACATTTGCCCATTGTAATTCTATGCTTTGCATTCTAACCTCTCTCCTCAGTTGGCACGGGCCAGTTGCAAATTTTTATGACAGTCTCAAAGGTGAAGAAACGGCTACACTTGTGCCAGTTTATCAGAGCTACAGTCTAAATGTCTGTTTATCTATCCATTTTCCAGCATCCTACCTATGCAACCTGAGCATTCTAACACACTCGTCACACAGACTGAGTGCCAGTGTTTATCATGCTAACACCCAGAGGGAAAAAGTCATATATGCAGTGGACCAGGATTTGGGAACTTTAAAAATCCATGACTGGTTTTACACTAAGCCTTGTTCCTTGCTGGGACTGGACACTATTTAGTCAATTCTGTGCAGACCTGCAATCCAGCTGTGTAAGTTCAATACTGCTACTAGGTTTTACCTGAATGCTCAGATCTTGTAAATTAATTTTTTGCTTACTGGGACGTGAGACACTACAGGGTTTCTGAAGCTGCCAGAGGAAGAAAAAGTAAAATTCATAAGCTCTGCAGCCATAGCCCAGAAACAGAAATGTGCAGTTAAAGAGATGTATATTTATCTTGTATATATTGTTATCGAAGTCCTATGAATTCCCTAGAAAGTTTGAATGTATAGTTATATCTTTTATATAAAGGTATAGAAGTTGTGAACTTGTATGTTTTACAGTCTCCTTTATATTCTATAAAGTACCTGAGACTAGCCCTGTCTATCTGCTGATCCATGTTGATCCAAGCTTCACTCACTTCCTTTGGATGTGTGCTGCAACCACAGTTCTTGACCAAGCATGAAATTTCTAATTTCTCCTTGCAGAAACCAGAAACTCCAAACTCCTTTTGGAATAGCATAGACAAAGTACCACTGTATTTTTTTCAGTATTGTCTGTTTGACTTGGAAGGAAGAGGGGCTCAAGTAAACTGTAATTATCCTACTGTTTTGTTGCTTCCATAAGAGTGTTTGGAAATATTCCATACTTTAAGGAGATCTGTGCTAGATTTGAGTGACTGTTGTTCATCTGAAGAATGACTCCAGAAAGCTGCAGAAGATTCCAAAAATCTGTTTTCAGTTGCATGCTTATGCTCTAGTGGAAAAAATGGACCAACAGTTACGTAGATGGAAAGGGAAGTTGCACTTCCTAAGTGCCCTGGGATTTAAGCAAAATTGCCCTGCTAAACGATCACATAACATACAACTTATTCTTGGAAGCCAAGTAGAAAAATAAGATTAAATAAAATTAAATTACTGGCACTGAAAGGCAGAGAGGTGAAGGCTTCACACCCTCAGGAAGCTGAAAGGAATGGAGCTGAGCTTCTGTGAGAGAACATAAGGTACCCACAGGATTTTTCTTTATGGCTGCCAAAGAGGGTGACTGGTGCCACCCTATGTCCAGATCCATCAGTAAAGGTCTGAGCCTGCTCAAACTTGCAGCAAGGGGTTACATAAATGACTGCCTTTTTCATTTAGCTCTTGGCTGAAAAATGAGTAGGAAAGGAGAACACAAATTTAGTTGGGAATAAAATGATTTCTTTTTTTTCAGAGAGAAAAAAGAACGTGGGAAGTGTTAAAACAATTTTGTTTAGCATGAAACTCCACTTAATGTAATTATTTCAGGAGTTTTTTCAGGGAAGGGAATGAATGGCTGGATACATCTCCTGGCAGAAAAAGTGTTTCATGAACAGAACTGGTCTGCATACTGGCAGTTCCTGGGTCTCAGTTTGTTGCCTGGGTGCCAGTTTCTTCCCCAAGGAATGCTTAATTACTTGTAAGAGATGGAAACATCTCAACAGAAAAATTAATTTCTCAATCTCCCATGCACAGACTGGCATAGTCAGGAACCCAGAGGTGGAAACATATTTATAGAAAACAGTCTAAAAGCCCTGTAGTGCAAAATGGGAATTTACTTTTAAGGCTGTAGTCCCACAGATATTTCAACCCCACGAGAATATGAACCTCTACTGAGACAGATAACCTTAGACTCTTTTTTTTTCTCTGCCCTTTCCTCATCACCTTCCCAGTGCTATCAGCAAAGATTTGTGCAGTGATCTGGATCAAGGACCTGATCTGTCTGAAAACTAATTCATCAAAAGTTAAATGCACAATTTTTGGTGTACATGTAGGAGACTTTATGGAGTTGAATAAAATGCTACAGCTAGAAGATGGATGGGAAGGCAAAGGGTGTGCAGGTTGGGGAGGGACAGTCAAGAGAGTTGAAGTTTGTTTTAAGTGGACATATGCCAGTCCCTAGAGTATGAGGCCTTTGAAACTGAGTATCCCATAACAGGGTTGTGTTTTCAGTACCCCTTGCTGTTGCGGTCTGTGTATGAAACTGTTCTCTTCCCACCAAAAATAAAGCTGCAAAAAGAAAGAAAATCGCTAAGAAACTATGCAAGAAAACAAAGCTAAACCTGAAAACGCCTCCAGAAATTGTTGAAATGCCCTTGTTGAGTAAATCTGGAAAACACCAAGGGTGTAGAGGTGTGAAGTCACACAGGTTTAGCCACAGGGTAACATGAAAAGAGTAAACCCCCTATGCATTAGGCAGCACAGCTGCAGAAGGTGAGTAAGCACCTTGAAGGTAACAAAAGCAATGAACAACTGCTTCTCTTCATCATGTTGGGAGTAATCTATTACAATCATATCAGCTCTCCTGCTTATCACCCTGAATCATAGAATTATCGAATCACAGGATATCTTGAGTTGGAAGGGACCCATTAGGATCATTGAGTCCAACCCCCTGCTCCTGACAGGACTGCCTAAATCTAAACCATATGACTTAAGTGCTCCTTGAACTCCAACAAGCTTGGGGCCGAGACCACTTCCCTGGGGAGCATGTTCCAGTGACCAATAGTGCTCTCAGTGAAGGAATTCTTCCTAATGTCCAATGTAAACTTCCCCTAACACAACTTCATATAATTTCAGTGGAATGAAAAGACAGTAAAAATGGCTTTATAAATACATCAGCAACAAATGGAGGGCTAAGGATTACTGGATGCTACAGGGGCAAACGTAGTGACAGAGGATGAGGAAAAGGTACCTCACAGACCTTCCTTGCCTCAGTCCTTAGTAGCAAGACCAGTTGTTCTTCAGGTACCCAGCTCTCTGAGAGGGAAGACAGGGACAGGGAGCATCCCCCACAATCCAATGGAAATGCTCAGTGACCTGCTGTACCACTCAGACACACACAGGGCTCTGAATCCAGATAGGATCCACCTGAGGGACCTGGATCACCAGGGAGGGACCAGTTGACTGGATGTTGACCAATGTGTCGCCCATCCAAAAGAAGGGCCAGAAGGAAGATCCAGGGAGCTACAGACCTGTCAGGCTGAGCTCAGTGCCAGGGAAGGTCATGGAACAGCTCATCCCGAGTGCTGTCACACACCAGGGGTTCAAGCCCAGTCGGCATGGATTTAGGAAAGGCAGGTCCTGCTTGACCAACCTGATCTCCTTCCATGACAGGGTGACCTGCTTAGTAGTGGATGAGGGAAAGACTATGGATATTATTTTCTCCTTGGACTTCACTAAAGCCTTTGACACCATTTCCCACAACATTTTTTGGGGGAAACCGGCTGCTTATTACTTGGAAATGTGTACTTTTCACTGGGTTAAAAACTGGCTGGATGGCTGGGCCCAGGAAGTGGTGGTGAATGGAGTTATGTCCAATTGGCAGTTGGTCACTGGTGGGGCTGCCCAGAGCTCAGGATTAGGTCCAGTCCTGTTTAATATCTTTACTGATGATCTGGACAAGGGGATCAAGGGCACGCCCAGTTTGCAGGAGACACCAAGCTGGGTGGGAGCGTTGGTCTGCTGGAGGGCAGGAAGGCTCTGCAGAGGGATCTGGACAGGCTGGATCCATGGGCTGAGCCCAATTGCATGAGGTTCAATGAGGCTGAGTGCAGAGTCCTGCACTTGGGTCACAACACGCAGAGTAACAGGCTTGGAACAGAGTGAAAGGAATGTGGCCCAGCATAAAAGGACCTGGGGATGTGGCTGAACAGGAACTGGGAGTGTGCCCAGGTGGCTTAGAAGGCCAATGGCACCTGGCCTGTATGATCAATACTGTGGCCAGCAGGGCCAGGGCAGTGATTATCCCCTGTCTACTTGGCACTGGTGAGGCCACATCCCAAATCCTGTATTCAGTGCTGGGCCCCTCACTACAAGAAAAACATTGAGGTGCTGGAGTGAGTCCAGAGAAGGGCAACAAAGCTGGCGAAGGGTCTGGAGCACGAGTCCTGTGAGGAGCTGCTGAGGCAGCTGAGGTTGTTTGGCCTGGAAAAAAGGAGTCTCGGGGGGGACCTTATCATGCTCCACAACTGCCTGAAAGGAGGGTGTAGCCAGGTGGGGGTGAGTCTATTTTTCCACGTAAGAAGCAACAAGACGAGAGGAAACAACCTCGAGTTGTGCCAGGGCAGGTTTAGATTGGAAATTAAGGAAGATTTGTTCACCAAAAGGTTTATCAAACACTGGAACAGGCTGTCCAGGAAAGTGGATGAGTCACCATCCCTAGAGGCATTTGAAAGATGTACAAATGTGGCAATTAGGGACATGTTTTAAAGACAGACTTGGCAACGTTGGGTTTATTGTTGGATTTGATGATCTTAAAGGTCTTTTTCTTCCTTAATGATTCTAGATTTCCTTGTGTCCTATCTTTGGCCACTAGAGAGAGAAGATCAGCACCTCCCATTCTATCTACCCCATGAGGAAGCTGTAGGTCACTCATCAGCCTTCTTCAGGCTGAACAAACCAAGTGACCTCTTGCTCTGGAGACCTTTCATCATCTTGGTCGCCTTTTTCTAGACACACTCTAAAAATCTGATGTTCCTGTTATACTGTGGTGCCCAAAACTGCACACAGAACGTGAGGTGAGGCTACATCAATGCAGAGCAGAGCAACACACTCCCCTCCCTTGCCTGGCTGGTGATGCTGTGCCTGATATGCACCCCTGCACACAGTGAGCCCTTTTGGCTGCCAGGGCACTGCTGATTCATGTTTCACGTGCCATCAACCCAAACCCCCGTATTATTTTCCACAGGGCTCTCCAGCCTCTCATTCCTCAGTTTGTATGTACCAGAGTCCAGGCTGCGAACAGAGAGGACTAAGAATTGTGAAAAAGGTACGAAAAAGAATTGAAGAAAACCATGGAATAGGGGGTGTGTAATTTTGAGCTAGAGCTGAGGAGAACAGAGAGCCAGCGAACGTGTTTGAGAGCAAGTAATAAATTTTTCCTGGCGCTGAAGTCTGAACACAGGGTGAAGACGCTTTGTGGAGGGCCTAGCATTTCCGTGTCTCTTTCGTGGGAGCGCGGAGCTGTGGCTGTCTGTGGGTGCCAAGTCACCCACCCGAGTTTGGGGCGGTTTTGGGGCGGCGCTGCCGAGGCCGCGCGCTGCTCCGGTTCCGCGGCGGAACAGTGCCGCGCCGTGGCCACAGCCGGTACTGCCGCCCGGCGCGGCCATCCCTCGGCCCCGCAGGACTCCGGACATCCCTCGAGCTCACCAGAACCAGGGGTGTAACAGCATGCAGTGTTCAAATGTTAGAAACTCCATGAAATATAAAAAAACCCCACCAAATTTTGGCCAAGTATTAACCCTCTCCTTTTCGGGGTCCTTACTAGCACTGCACAGGTCAGGGTACTCGGTAGGGAGAGTAATTTGAAACTGCCTACCTGATCTCTGGCATTTCAGGGATATTCATGAATTTTAAGTGACTGTGACTGATCACTAATCATTAACTACTACCCTGATGGGCTTTTCTCTGCTGCAGGAAGTATCTTGAAGCAATGGGTGCTCGCTGTTTAAAGTCATCGTTATTCTACTGACAGAGTAATGCTACATGTGGTTTAAGTAAGTCCTTTTTTTCTGAGTCTGTGATTTCCTCTGTGATGCTTGTTGAAGCTGTACTCCTTCAGCCAAGACAGTCTGGGTCCTGAGTGCACCAATAAGCTTTAATTGTTCTAGACAAGCTCACCTGCACGTTCCAAATATGCAGTTTCTGTCCCTTGCCCCAAAAGCTGTATTTAAATGTCGGCACACGTTCCTTGCCTAAGGTATGTTGTGAGCAGGTCTTCACCTGTGTTGTTGGTAAGATGGGTGAAATGCACCATTGGCCTGCAGATCCTGCCTTGCTTATGTTGTTAGAAAAAGCTCCAGAGATCTTTTATGGACCATATTTACAAATTGCCTGTTCTCATGTAATCAATCAGCCTTCTGCTGGCTCATCTAAAGGCTTTCTCTCTTACTTAGTGACCACTGGATTCCTGCATAGATGCTTGGGAGCATTTTAAAGGCAGAGTGTCATTCAGGAAAGGGCCAGCTTAAGGTTTTTTGCCATTGACACAAGTGGATATGTTACTTGGCCACAATACAGACATTCTTCTCAGATCCCATTAGCAATACTGAGACAATAAATCAGTTCTTGCACAGGCAAGAGCAGGGAAATGTCATCTCAAAAAAAAATGTAGGTTTTATGGAAAGTGTCATGGAACTACTTCTGCAAGGTCTACCAATTAGAGGCAGGCTTGTGAGGACCCATATGTAGTTAGATCTTGCCTGTACTGCAGCTCACTTGCTGCATAAAAAAGAGCAACAGTTTTGATGAAGTATAACCAAGTGAACAATAAAGAGCTGCAGGGAACAAAAAAACAAAAATACAAAAACAAAGCAAACAAACAAACAAAAAAAAAAACCCCAAAACCAAAACCCCCCTCCCCAAAAACCCAAAAAACCCCCAAAAAACAACCAAAACCAAAACCAAAAAAGAAAAACATGAGGAACTTGCTGCTGTGCTTCACAGAAAGACTGGACAGGTCATCCAAATAAATAAACAAATAAATAAGTAAGTAAGTAAATAAATAAATAAATAAATAAGAAAGATGTGTGCATGCAAAATGTGTGGTACAGTTATTGTTTCGTTACAGCTGATTATGTGTCTGCTCAGAGAGGACATAGCAAACAGCTTGTCTGGGCACAAAATGCAGGTGAGGAAGAGGACACCTCTCCTAAAGCAGGTAATGTAGGCTGCTTGAGGTGAAGTGCTTTCTGGTTTCACATTCAACAGGATGAACAAGGATGTGGTTGAAAGATTTCTGTCTGTAACTGCAAGTTTGCTTCCTTGACTAAGAATTCTCTGGCTCAGAGAAAAAAAGGCTTCAAGAAAATGCTGGGACTTCAGATAAATGCAAGACTGTATTTGAGGGTCAGTTCTTAAACTGTGGCCTGTGAAGAAAGCAAAGCTGTTTTGTCCACAATAGGGTGGATTTGCTTTTTTCTCCATAAATAAACTAGCCTAATATCTTGCTTCTACCTCAGCGTCCTAGGGACAGACCTTAATCCCAAATTACCTGTCTTTTGCTTTCTACAAGTCCATTTTTCTTTCTCGTTCACATTTATCATGAAACACAGCCTGTGTCAATCTGCCTTACAATGAGTCAGTGATAGTCTAATCAGGCAGTCTGGTATTTCTACCTACTGACTTTCTGTCATTCCCTTGATATGAAGTGCTTTTTAATGAGCTGCTGAAATTCTTCATTTTCCTGGGCTGAGCTACGACCTGAGCAAGACTAAATCAATAAATGTTTTGAGCCAATCATTTAGGAGGAGAGGAAGTTGCCACATGCAAAGAGGTTCAGGCAGTCAGTTCAGGGTTCAGCATCCCATACTCAAAGAAAAGAAAATAATGTGAAAAAATGTAAATAACAGAAATTAATGTGAAAAATTCATGTTTAAGGTGCATTTATCTCTTCTTTCGAAGATGGAACATAACTCATAAAAGGAATACTGCAGGAAAATGGGACCGATTTCGTAACCAGTTTTTCAGTAATTCTACGGTAAAACGATTCTGTGGGAGAGGAATGTTGAATAAAGCACCATAGGAAAAGTATTAACTTCAGATTTTTCAGGAAATTGAAAAAATAATTAAAGAGGGGGAGCTGGGAATAAAGGGAGAGTCTAGTAAAAGGAGGGAAAGTAAGAGCCACAGCATAACCAAATAAAAAACCCAGACAAATGAATTAATGGAGACTGGAAAAGGAAGGTTTTGTAGGGAAAAATAAAACCCAGGCAACAGATAGGACATCTGGCTTCGAAGTGCCTGATATCTCTTGCTGACATCAGTGCAGTTGCAGGACAGGAAAATGCTGACATGCTTCTTGTTGTTGTTTCTCTTTACAGCTGCTGAATGTAAGAACACACTGGAACTGTCAGGACCAAGAGATGTGTCTCCTCTTTTTCTCCTCCTTCTTTCATATGAGTGCTCTCAGACCATTTGCTAACCTCCCTGCTTAGTTTTTCAGCTCCAGGGATCATCAGCCCAGCTTCTTGAATAGCTGCAGCAGCAATGCTCCTGTGAACCAGCAGGCAGCCCGTGAGGAAGCTTTCCCAGCACTGGTGGTGTGTGCTGCTCCGGATGGTGCGAGCATCCTGCACAAACAAGTCACGGCTGGTGGGCAGAAGAGGCAGCTCCCAGAGAGCACAAGGACTTTGATCTGCAATGACACCAGTAAGAGGTGTGTTAGTGGCGCCTGCAGCCTCATGCTGAGCCACGCAGACACAGCTCTTGCACAGAGCTCTTTACCAGCGGAGCAGAGCTGTGCTGGTTTCAGCTGGCACTTGCCACCCTCTCTGAAGGGAGGTGCCCCGGACTGCTGCTTCCTGCTAAATATAGGCTGTTTACCCTTTGTTAATCTTGGAGGCCGAATGAAAGAGGAACTCCTCATTAGTAAAGTCTTTTCAGAGGTTTTATTTCAGATCACATGTTCCAAAGAAAATTCTGAGTTATTCAAAAGGCTTTTTATTAATTTTTTCTAATATCTCTGCTAAGTTTTGTACTTTTTTTCATTGCTATTTTACATATAAAAATAAGAGTCACTGGAAAATATAAAACTGCCTTCTCCTTGAGAGTGTTCTTAAAATCTGCATTTTCAGGATGTATGGAATGTGGTTCATCTACCTCAGTCTAAGGAATGCTCATCAGTGAGAAATCCACAGAAAGGTGAGCCCTCAAGTGTGTTCATGCCCTAGGGGAAGGAGAAATAGGATCAGCTCACAATCAGCTTAATTATGTGTGGGAGGGACAATTTCTTTTGACTCACCCTGCGCTGAGATTTTATTAATGAATAGGGAAGAGGTTGTTCCTAAATCTTTAGGCATTGTGCCTGTTCACTAAGGTCCTGCTCAGGAGCTGTCTGGCACAGCTCGAGCTAAGGCCAGATGACTGCTGGGGGCAGACACTGGGTCAAAGGGAGAGCCCCGGCGGGCAGGACAGGACAGGACAGGACAGGTGCCCAGGAAGGGGCAAAGGGCCATTCTGCAGCACCTGCAGATCGCTGGCACCTGCAGCCATCCTCTCCGTCTGCCACTTTCTGCACAATCTGCTGATTTATGAAAATGATGTAGACCAAACCTTTAGGCTGGAAGATACAAAACCATCAGCTCACTTAGAATGCGTTTGGAGCAGACACAATGGCAGCTGGATTTCTGGGACTGCCGTGCTTCCTGGTGTTTCACAGGGGATGCCCAAAGCCTGATGGAAGAGGAAGGATGAATATTCTCACTATCAGCTAGATGACTAATTGTTCGGGGTTTTTGTTTGTGTTTTTTTTTTTTTTTTTTCCTTGTAAGGGCATGAATTAACAATTATGGGTTCTAAGAATTGAAACCGTATGATTTGAATGCTGAATAAGTGAATTCCTGTGATAGACTAGTCCAGGCAAAAGGGGGTTGAGCCCCTGTTTGTCAGACTGGCTGCATTTCTTTATGAGCTCATGAAATAAAGTTTATATCACAGGTATTTTATCCTGTAAATTTGAGATATCCCAATGGACCATGACCTGCACCTGAAAACACTGAGTGTATTCTAATGCAGTTCCATCTGCAGTCTTTTCTGGAGATAATTGACATTTTCCCTCAGGTCGAGGAAAACTAAAGGGTAAATGATGCGTAAGAACTTGTTTTAGGGACAGAAAAATGTGGAAAAATTTCAAGTAGAAGAAACAAGGCTATAAATAACATCTTACATGGTCTGCATTATGAGAGAAAACTTAATGTCTTTACAAACAGTTTGATGGGTGAAGGTATGGGTGTTAAGTCTTTGAAATGGGTCTTAATGTCTCTACTGACTTAGGGCAGCGAGTTTGTTGCAGAGCCCAGAGTGTTTCTTGGCTCCTGAGACAGACAGGGGTCTGCACAGGGCTCAGCTCCTGAGCTTTGGGGTAAAATAGTAGGTTCAAGGGGGGAATGGGTGGTAGGCGGCTCGGGAAGGCTGTACCTCCCCTGTACCTCAGCAATGGGGAAAGGAAGAGGGCAACATGCGGCCGGGAATTTGGGATAAAAGGAGGCTGTGCCCTCGGAAACCTCGAGAGAGAAAACCCTGCAGGGGTGTGCCCCAGAGGACTCTCTCCCTTCATTCGAATCAAGCTGAAGGACTCCCCTGTCTCGTTTTTGGACATAAACCTCTGGCATTTGTGGATTTTCCTGAAAATTATAAGAGTTTTTTAATATAAATAAACTTTGTCTTCTGCTTTCTTTTACAGTATCTTAATACAAATTTAACCATAGTGAATAATACAAATAGGAAAACATCCTTTAGCCCTACTGCTGGTAGAAATTCAGCCTAGGTCTTTTTAAATCATCTTATGTAACTGCAGAAATAAGAGATTAATTGATTTCTGATATTTTATATTCCTATTTGTCTGCCTATACTAATTTATTGATGTACATTTGATGCCAACTTTATATCATAGTTTGAGAGAAAATTGTGTTACCACATTTTGCATGTACATCAACATAAGTTCATTCCTATAATCACATTGCTCCCCAAACTCTTTATCAGCTTCACTGAACAGCTTCAAAAGTGTTACAAATAACTATGTATTGGCTTTTGCAAATTATTATTACTCACAACAATTTTGATATAGTACAGTTTGTAATCACTTTTCTGCTTTTGATATAGTATGAATTGTCTGCTTTTTGTGGCCAATGCCCTAGCCCCTGTATAGCTTGAATCCTCAAAAATGATGATTTATGGGTGATGTTTTAATTTGTGGACAGTGTGATAAACACATATTATAGTTTTGACTTTCACAAACATTGAAGTGAATGTTATGTGTTGTGCATTATAATTCGCAGAAATAACTGTAGTTGTGAAATAATAACTAATACTTTTATTTTTTTAACTAATTAACAATAATGAAAATAACCCATATATTTATAAAATAACTGATGTTAATTTAAAGTACTTGTAGTTAACTTTTAATAACAAAAATAGCTAAAACCATCTGTATGGTCAGATAACATTTAAAGAACAAGTGTGATGAGAACCCCTACTACTGACCCTTTGACTATCGATAGCTGTTGCCTGCTGAAATCACGGAACAAAGAACTGTTGTGAAAAAATAAAACATGATCCTCAAAACCACATCCACAATTACTACATGTACTCTAAAAAGAAAAATCTAGAGTTGAACCAAGCTAAAGAATTTCCAAAACATATAAACAAATGCAAAAAAAAAAAAAAGTTTAAATATGTATAATCTTTATAAATATGTATTTAACCAATACAGTGGAAAAAGTATATAAGAAGAATTACTAAGTTAGCCAGTATGCCTCTGACTGTCGCCAAACACCCAACAGTGTTATTGATTTGCCCTTGTTATCCCTTACTAAACTTTTAAAAATTTTGAAAAATTAAGTTTGTTTCTCACAATAAGCTTGTAAAGAAAATGGCATAAGGGTTTTTCTGTTGATTCAAGTATATTTGTTAAAGTCAATAGTGTTAAAGCAATGGAGATGCTCACATAGATCTTAGTTATGGAAGTTTATCAACGCTTAATGAAAATCCTTCATCTTTCTCTATGAAAAAGTCTAGATACTCAAGTTTTCAAATGGAATAGTAAAGTTTATTTTTACTTTATTGTCCCAGTTTCAGCTGGGGTAGAGTTAATGTCCTTCCTAGCTATTGCAGTGCTGCATTTTGGATTTGGAAAGAGAATGGTGTTGGTAACACACTGCTGTTTTGGTTCTTTGCTAAGTTGTGTTTATCCTGAGTCAAGGACTTCTTTCTTTTTCCATGTCTCACGCTCTGCCAGTGAGGAAGTACACAAAAGAAGCTGGGAGGGAGCATAGCTGGGACAGCAGACCCAAACTGACCAGAGGGATATTCCACACCATAGAACATCATGCCCAGTATTTAAACTGGGGGGAGTTCATGGAACCACAGCCAGTCTGGGGTTGGGAAGTGAGGTCTGGGATTGGTCTGAGTGTGGTGAGCAATTACATTGTGCATCAATCATTTGTTTCATTACTATTATTTTTATTACTCATTCTTACTATATTTTACTTCATTTTCAATTATTAAACTGTTCTTATCTCAACATACAAGTTTTACTTTGATTCTCCTCCCCATTCCAGCAGGTGCTGTTTCATCTCCAGCTGAGCTTAAACCCATGACAGTTTTTTTTTGCCAAAGTGGGGCATGAAGGGTTGAGATAAGGACAGACCCAACCAGAGCATGTTGTCAGATTTTTTTTCTTGCAAGAAGTACTTTGATTACCAACACGACATCAAGTATCATCACAAATAAGGGTGTTTATGGATCTAGCTGTTGTTTATGGTTCCCATCTTCTTTCCCAGAGATGAGGTGTGTTCAAGCAAGTATAACTAACTGCATGAATTCTATTCTCAGGATATGGTAAGAATTATGAAAATATAACAGGGTTTGTGTACATTGTTGCACAGTGAAAGTGGCCTGATAGATCATGCTCCTCAAACTACAAAAAAAGTTATTAATGTCACTCAGATTCATCCCCTCTTCCCCTCCATGTTTTACTATTCCCAGAATCAGCTTCTGGTCAATTTCAGCCAGTATGGAATAATATTTTTGGAATAATCTGAACAGTGAAAAAATGGATAGTTGTGGCAGACACAGAAATAGTAGTACTCTTTCTCAATCACATCGTATTACCAAATATATAGTTATATCTTAAATACCTTAAATACCTTATATACCTTAAATACTGTAGGGTTATACCTCTGTGTTGTAGCATCATCAGCCAGAAAGATTTCTTCCTTCTCCCATACAGTCCTGCTAGCATCATAAAATGCAAGTTGTGTTTCTTGGCCCTGCCAGTATGTGACTCTCACTCTATTCACTGCCTGGCTATGTGTTATTTTTATGTTGTTTGCAAAGTCAAATGCTTTGGGGTTTTTTGTGGGGGTTTTGTGTTTTTTTTTTGTTTGGTTGAGTTTTTTGGTTTTTTTTGATCATATGGATAAGATTGGCAGCAAAGAAATTAATTTCGTTTGGTGATTATATGTGGGATTTTGTACAGATGCGCCAGAAAGAAAACTCTGCAATTAAATACTTTTATCACCATATGATAAAATACACTTTCAGGCTGGTTTTAAGGTTCTGCTGACTTGTCTTGTTTCCTTGGTTTTTCAGTAAACTGTTGAATAGTTAATGAGCAGTGTCTTCTACTCAAAAATGTGTGGCAGCCAGCATTCTTTAGGTCTTATTTGCAGCTGTGCTGTAAAGCATGCTTCTTTACTTACATGAGAATTTAGAGATCTATAGCTTTTGCATCCTCTGCAAAGTATTTTATTGACTGCATTGACAGCAAATATACTCAAAATCAATACCTCTAATGTTAGGCATTGCTTAGGTGAAGGACAAGCAGCTGTAATTGCTGCATCTCAGTCTACAGCATTGCAAGGAGTCTAAACATCCTTTCCTTGACTTTCTATTCTCTTTACTTCA
>VYZR01035289.1:1022-14389 GCA_013400675.1 Oxylabes madagascariensis
AAATGTTTGAATGAAGCGTTTCACCCATCTTTTGTTTTTGTTTAATCCCTGTCGAGTCACTGAGATGAGTGCCTTTTAATTAGGGCAGCGTTTAGCACTGAGAAAGGCATCTTCCAGTATTGTATCTCTAACTGCTGGTGATGTAATTTTTGAAATACTAGAAAATTGAAATTCATGACTGTGGGGAATTAAAATTGAATTCGCATGAGAATTCAAGGAGCTGTTTTTAAGCAAGCAGTAGCACGGTTGCAGCACGATGTTTGCTCAGACCCATCATGTTGTGAAGAATGAATGAGAACATGGTGTACTGGGGTTTCTGTCCAGTGCCATTTTGGTAGCTAGTGAGAATTGTGCTCTAGGGAATTGTTACTTTAGGGGTTACACTGAGCACAACCAGCTCCCTCCCCCAAGCAGCCCTCAAAAACAAAACAAAAGACAATCGATCCCCTTCAATTCTGTTTATTCAGATCGTATTATTCTTGTAACGTGGACTTCAACATAATACAGCATATTGCACTTACCGGAGAGCAGCACAAGAGAGAAAAAAAGGTACAATACTTCAGTTTATTCCCAAGGAAGAAAAAAAAGAGACAGTTGTTGCTCTTCTTAAATATATGAAACCAACTGAAAGTCTGAGTATATGTACACAAGATTTACTAAGTCCCTGAATACACCATTTGAAATTTTACGCATACTTTTTTGCTTTTCTTGTATTTTTTACAGAGATATACAGTATATCACACACAGTTTCAGTTTGAGAACACTCTGCACAATTATACCCCAGCTACAAGGCTGATGGGTTTTTTTGTTTTCTTTTTGGTGTTTTTTTGAAAGATCCCCTCAGATTTCTGCTAACGATTACTCCAATAATTTTTTTCAGCATTGTCTCCCATTTCCCACCCCCACACTTTGCCAGAATGCTGAGGGAAATATGGATTAAAAGTAAGTCTAGAAGAAAGCCATTACATCATGACAAAGGTTAAACTGTAGATATTGCACGTCAGTACAGAAACATAATGCAGTAACATTTTCATCCCCCGCTTTGCCTCTCTCCACATGTCTGTCCTTGCTCCTGGGTCTGGGCCACTTGGGGGAACCTAACTGTACTCATAGTCTGATGAGTCCTCCTCAGACACCCCTTTCAGGTCTCTGTGGTAAGAGCCCATGCCATTCTCATCCATCTCGCCCGCTGGCTGGAGGCTTTTGCCCATGCCTTTGCGCTCCTCCATTTTGATGGTGTCGTAGAGTCCCTTAGGTCCTTCTTCAAGGAGGATGTTCCTCTCCGAGTGAGAGGGTTTCATTTGGCAGACATTTTTGAGAAAGAGAAGGACAGGGGCGTAAAGCACATTGGCAAGCCCCATGCCCAGGTTGAGCTGCGCAAAGCCCATGGTGTGCACAATCTGGCCGGCCACGATGGGCCCCAGGGCATACGCCACACAGTAGGAGATGTCTGCAATGG
Source organism: Oxylabes madagascariensis (assembly GCA_013400675.1). Lineage (NCBI taxonomy): Eukaryota > Metazoa > Chordata > Aves > Passeriformes > Timaliidae > Oxylabes > Oxylabes madagascariensis. Next base: position 2,482 of record VYZR01035289.1, read on the forward strand.
CATAGACGCTGCCATAGACGGAGACGTGACGCACGTCCACCAGGAAAGCCAACGTGGGCAGCAGCGCCGTGTCCACCAGGGCGATGCCGAAGCAGATGCCACAGAGGGGAATGATGACCTGCCCGAAATTTCTGCAGGCTGGCACCAAGCAGGAGCTGGCGCCGATGATGGCCATGCCCAGGGCCCCGTAAAACCACTGCAGGTGTGGGTACGCAGCAGCCAGTCGGACGGTGACATAGACGCCCAGCACGTGCGGAAAGAAGGCGGGCAGCCAGGTGAGGCCCACCTCCCACTCGCTAGCCCCCATGGAATCCTTCATCCAGTTGGCGATGGTGGGCTCCAGGAAGGCCAGGGGGATGTTGCAGGTGGCCAGGGCCCCCGCCACCACGGCGATGTAGGGGTCGATCATGAGGCGGTGTATGGGGGTGCCCACGGGCATGTTGGCCCGCGCCCCGGTGCCGCCGGGCGGGGCCAGGACGAACAGCATCAGCCCGTCGAGGACGCAGACGCAGGCCAGAACCAGGAAGGGCACCCGCTTGCCCGCGAACTCGTAGAGGACGCCGCCGAAGGGGGGAGCGGCCAGGCTGCCGAAGGAGATGCAGGCCAGCGCCGTGCCCAGGGCGCGGCTCCGCGCCGGCTCCTCGGCGTAGCGGTCGGCGATGAGGGCGATGCCGGCGGTGTCGGCGAAGGCAGAGCCCAGCCCCTGCAGACTGCGCGCCGCGAACAGCGTCGCGTAGTTCTCGGCGAAGGCGAAGGTGGCGGTGGAGAGGAACATGACGGCCAGCCCGGCCAGCAGCGGCGCCTCGTAGCCCACGCGGTCGATGAGGGTGCCGCTCAGGGGGTTCACCAGCAGCTGCAGGATGGCTTTGGAGGCGAACAGCACCCCGATCTGCACGTCCTCGTTGCCCCCCGAGGCCGGCGGGTACCGCGCGGGCAGGAGGCTCCGGTTCCCGCCGCCGCTCCCGTTGCCCCCCGCGGGCGCGGACGGGCCGGCGGTGCCGCCGCGCATGGCCGCGATGTAGTCGGGGATGATGGGCACGATGACCATGTAGAGCATGTTGTCCAACAGCAACGCCACGCACACCACCACCAGCAGCAGCCGCCGCTGCCGCCGTGCCTCCCCCATGGCGGTGCCCAGCTGCCGGCGCCGCTCGCCCACCGCCTCCGAGAGCCGCTCCACGGCGGCCCGCGCCCGGCCCGCGCCCCCCGCCTCCGACATGGCCCTCAGNGCCAGCCCGGCTCCCGGCCGCCTCCCGGAGCTCTCCGTTGCTTCCCCCCGGGCCGGGGCGACGTGCGCCCGCCGGTGCTGCGGGCCGCGGTCCCGTGTGCTCTCAGCCCGGCGTGGCCGCTGCCTCAGCGGAGCCCGGCTCGCTGCGGAGGTCGGCGGGTCCGGGCTCTGCCGCTGCGCTGCCGCCGTCTAACCCGAGAGCCGCTCGGGTCCGCCCGCCACGGCGTAGCCGGCCTGGACTGGGTGTGGGGGCGCTCGGGGGGACTTGGGCTAATCGGGAACGGGGCGGGCAGGGCTGGGCTGAGCCTTGCTCCACCTCAGGGGGGGCGTGAGACCATGGAAGCTTCACTGGAAATCGGAGAGCAACACAGTAACTGTGTTCCTGCATGCGAGCGTGTTACTGACACTCAGACAAACACCAGGGAAATAATCCTCAAGTGCGGTTGTGTTACACACTGCCCGCATTTTGCCGGGCCAGTGCGGCAGCTGGAGGAGCTGCGGATCAAGGGGCCTCACTTTGCAGAGGCTTTGGTATTGAGAAGTTCTCCTTAGCACAAAGCAGTTTATCATTACTCCTGTAGCAGAAATGACATGTGGGCTGATCCAAGCAGGATCTCCGCAGAAGGCTGGATGAAATAATCCCATCTCTCAGCCAAGCGGCTCCTGAGTGGATGTGGAGTTTGGGCAACTTCATTTGCTTGCGTAGCCGGGCTTCCACAGCTGAAAGGGAGATGATTTATCTGTCAGTTGCTGTATCTTGCTCTGTTGTGAGAAAGCATTCTAGATGGCCAGAAAGACTTTAAGATGGATCCCTGCGTGGAGTAGCATACAGATCTGATTGTGCTTACACAGAAGTGGAACCTTAGAGCATATTTACAATAGCAATACCCCTAGACATCTATATTGTCATTGTTACCGTTGTTATTCATTTACTACGTCTACTGTAAAACTGCAGAAATGCACCACTGACAATCGGGAAAAAGCTCTTGACCTGGGACTGTAAATAAGCTATTATCCTAAATGCTTCAGAAGCTAATTTCAGGGTGTAGGAGGAAAGAAGGAATAGAAGAGTCTAACTGGAAGGGTACTGAGCTAAAAGCCAAGGCTGCTGCACTTGGCTGCATGGTGTCAAGATACTTGTCACCTGTGAGACTGGTTTAGTTGGGGAAAAAATCAAACCAAACGCTACAAAGTCCATCCTGCTCTGATTCCTCAAACAGACCCTGGGGTAGCTTCTTGAGAATATGTTTCTGCACAGGACTGTCTGTGAGCATGGGAGGAGCAGCTACCCAGATGATGAGGAAATGGCTGAAGGATGCACCTCCTGTTTGGGATGGATATCACGTTTGCAGTAGGCGGTAATGGGTTGGGGGCAGATATGACTTTGGATCATTGCTGTGCTGCAGTCAGGAGTATTGGAATCTTGGCTCTCGCTTGATGAGGCACTTTATTTGATTAAAGTTTCCCTTTTAATCAGAGATATGGTCATTTCCCGTCTCTAAAATGGAATCTGGCTCTGGGGGTCATGTCTGGATAATAAAAGGACTGGTTCTCTTGTCTCATGGGAATTGATATCGAATTTATTACCATCAAGAGAAAGCAGAATTATACTTGTAAAATGTTGCATAATAAATTTAGCTTCCTTAGTAAATCAAATCAGCGGATACCCTTATCTGCAAGAGATGCGTCATCGCTACGTGAGCTTCTTTGACTAGACAGAACTAATGGGGAGAAAATGTACCTTCAAGTGTGGTCAAAATTGATGGACCCACAGTAAATTAAAGTTAAAAAAAAGTCTCCCTGGTGTTTGGCTTAGAAATTTATAACTGTATTTGGGAAGGGACTTTAAGGTGAAATGAGATGACTTTTAAAATTTTGTGCTTTTATCCCAAAGCCCAGAGATGTGACAATTATTTCATTTGAGAGGAGGAATGCAGAGGAGGTGGTGTACTTCATTTGTCCTCCAGTGCAGATCATGCGGATTTGGAAAACCACTGTTAATGTCAAGGACATAAAGAAGATTTTGGATCTGTATAAAGAGCAGAGATGACCGCACCAGGACTTTTACCAGTTTCTTTGTTCTGGAGGCTGTAGATGTAGGAAAAGTAGCTCAGGATGACTGTTTGGCAATAAAAAGGCATTTATTACTGAAGCCAAAAAAGCCCATGTCCCAGAAAGAGAAATTATACTTAGGATCTTCAAGATTTCAGAAAAAAAATCCTAGAAAATACAAAAACATGTATGACCATACAAACCTTCATGTCTGATGAAAGTATCAGTTCAAGTTAAATATAAGGGTAAAGTGAGGTTTAGTATGACCAGTTGATCACATTTCTAACACTCAGTTTAAAAAGGAAGACCTGCCTACATTGGGAATTTTGGAAAAATGAGAGAGGTTTCTCTCCAGACATCAGTGTAAATATATAAGTAGCTAAACAAAATTACTTGTGTACAATCTACTCTTGCTTGTTGTGCTACCTACTGAATTGATAGTCCTTGTGCTTTGAAATGGCACTTGTTTTTGATGCTGTATCAGGGTGATTTTACAGAGGGAGAGAGAGGGAGAGAAGCAACTCTGAAGATGCACTCTGCTGTCAGGAATGGAACTGAGTTAATTGTGCATCCTTAGGAGCCTTTCTTTCACAGGAGAAATAGTTTTGCTATGACGTGTCCAAACACAATGAGTCAGAGAGTTAAGAGTCCTACAGGTCTGCAAAATATTAATACTCTTAATAGCCCGAGTACTTAATGTCTGCAGTAGAGAGCTTGTCCTCTTCAGGATATGGCAATACCTTTTGGCACTTAGGTCTAAACTAAGTATGTGTTTCTTTTTTGATTAAAAGACCTGCTAGTCTGATTCTGCCAAATAGGAGAGGCTCACCTAGTTTGAGAAGTATGTTATGTATCTTTAGAAGTGTGGTAGAGGAAAAGGGAGTAGATAGAAGGTAAGGTCCATTTTCAGAAACTTAATTTCCAATGCATTTTTGTGCAGAAAATGGTCAGGCTGTCAAATGGCAGCCAATAAATTATTGTTGTGAATGTAATTATCGAGAAAACTACAGGTATTTTGCAATATCCATTAACATATTCCTGTATGTCAGTAGTAGCTGAGGTTCCTGCTCTTCCTGTTGGGAAGGCAGATGGATACACAGTACAGACAGAAGCACATGGAGCAGACAGAGGAGCTTTGTAGAGCAGAGGCAAGAGGGAGTCCTGCCAGTGGCTGGTGGTGCCATGAGGTGGCACTGGGCAGGGACATGCCAGGCAGGGCTTGGTGCCCCTGGGCCTGCTTTGCTGGGCTGGTTGGCAGTCCTGGCTGGACAAGCCTTAGCCCCTCCAACCACTGGTACTGTTGGGATTAGCAGGATTAGCCACCAGGCACAGCGTTCTGGGGAGACTGTGTGTCTTGTAACTGTCAAAACTTCTTGTGTGATACAGGTGTAATGTGGGATGGGGACTGTCCCACAGGGAAAGTGTGCCCTTCCGCTTCTGTAAAAGCTTTGTTCAATAAGCAAAACTGCTTTTTATTAGTGGTTGTCATACTTTGAGGTATGGTAAAATGATCTGGGCGGGGTTTTTTAATAAATGTTACCCCCATGCTTCGTGCTGCTTCACTATTTGGAAATAGTGCTTAGAGAGAAAGGAAAAATAGATGAAGATAGGAAAAGTAAGAGAAGAAGCAATTCACGGATTTGTGTCTAAACTTATGTCAGTTCTAGCAATAGCTGATGTTCTTGATTGTTGTAATAGACATTTCTTCAGTTAGAGTTAAAAGAAAGCTAGTAAATGCTGGTGTGTCTTCCAACTCTAAAAGTACAGGGCATTTTCTATGACAAAGTCATTTCTGAATGTGTAAATGGCTCAGTGAATGGAATTTCCCCTTTCCCTCTTGGAGAATACTTATCTGTCCAATAAAATTCAGGGCTTGAGTAGTTTCCTGATGTTCAGTCTGAAATTTCATGTTTTGTTCCTGCTAAGCCTATGTCTACCGTGTGCATCACCCTAAACCACTTTTTTCTCTTCTTTATACCATTCAAACATTTGCTGTGTAAGTCCCAGACTACACGAGGATGACAAGTGTCCGTCTTTGAGATGCAAGAAGCAGCTATAGAGTCTGGAAGGATGCTGTTCCTCCCAATGACTGCTTCTCTTTCTAGTCCTTGAACACCATTTTTGTCCTGTCATGTCTTTCTCTGCTCTTTTGTGGAAGCCTGTCAAAATGTTCTCCAACCAACCACAAAAGTATATTTTTTCCCCGAAGTTATCTTGGTTTTCATCTTTTCAGTTGTAAAAATGCAGAATCTGTCCTTGCTGCAAGACTCCTCAAGTTCATTTCTGATCCAGTTTTGCAGGGAACGGTAGCTGAAAGAATGTTTGGATGCTCCTGATTCTTAAAGTCCTTCTTCACTAGCTACTCATCTCTGCTCACTTTCTGGGGCTTTGGTGCAGTCCAAATCAAATTCCTCATTGCTTAACAGCCTTTCAGAACTGTGATAGCAGGAAATGCGCCTTCCACATGCTCACAAATAGTTTCTGGGGCTTTAAAAGTGCTGTCATATTGGCAATTTGGTTTGCTGACTGTTCAAATGTGCATTTCCATCATGCTGGACATTCTCCTCATGCTGACTATAGAGGAAAGATATATCAAAAAACCTGTCAGATATTTTGGATTGGTAATCTGCAAAGACATTCATTTGTCCAAAGCAGAATGAATTGAATATGAATGTTTTACTGAAATGGGGAGGCAAATATCTTGGCAAATAATTAAATATATGTTTGCAAGATATATTGTAAGTGACATATCCCAGTGACAGGATACAAGTCAGCTTGTATCTTCTAACTATTTAAGTAAAAATTCACTGTCAGGAAAAGCTCAGGCATCTGGCAATTTTGTAATGCCTTTCTACAAAATTTTTGCCAAGGAGAAAATTCTAAGTATGAACTAAACATTGGTGTCTGGAGACAAACTACATAAAGTTGCAGTGGAGCCTACTTTTCCATGTGACCTAAGAAAATCAGAAAAGATAAACCTAGATAATTACTCATCTAATGCATCTAAATATCTAAACCTTAGATATGTACTCATGTGCATATATTATATGTTAGGTTTGTCTGTGGCAGCGTTTGCCATCTGACTTGCCCATCTCTTCCCAGTGCACTGTTTAGTTCATAAGAAGTTATGTTTCTGTAGCTTTCATCCTCTGCCTTAACATTTTGAATAGCTGTGGTATTTCAAAGCATTGAAAACTGCTTGTAAAGAAGTGGAGAAAATGCTCATTTCTACAGCATAGATAAAGCCAGTGGAGACTGAAGCCACCTTGAAAGTCCTTACAGATGTGTGGGATTAGTATTCACACAAATTTAAGAAGGGAAATCAGGGATGCATCATGCTTCCTACCTCAGGAAGTTACAAGACTGATCCTTAGCCTGCTAGCCTGAGGCTGTGCTTTGGATGGCGTGAGCTGGTGTCACTGTGAAGCTGCTGTTGGAGTGAAAGCTTGGAGTTAGTTGTCAGTAGAGGCAGAAGAGTGAAGTTTGTGATTTTGTGGGGCTTTTTGTCACTGGGAGTATCTGCTGAAATCTGTTGCCACTGCAGCTTCAGAGCAGTATATGGTCCATATGTGGCCTTTGTCAGCTGGGGGGCTTTTCTTTGCAAGGTACAAAGGGCAGTGACTGCTCCTGGTGCTTTTAAATCTATCAAAGCAGCCTTTGGTATTTTTGAATAAAGTTGAATAATAATCTGTATTTAATAATACATTAGAATTTTTTTTCTTTCTGTTCATGAACCCTCTGAAGGTACTTGTACAATTGTTTCTTGTTTGAAAATATTACAAGTTGCTCTTAGCATGATGGTTGTTCTCAGAGAAGTTGCTGCAAGAATGAGGTGCCTGACATTAGAAATCTGGACTGCACTGACTGGCTCTCAGGGGTGGAGCACCTCCTGTTGCTTTCCTGCTTGGGCTGGAAGCACATGGAATTAGTTTTAGTGTCTCAGCCTGTCCGTGTCTATGGCCCCCAAACTGAGAAGAGTAGATCATAAGTAGAATAAACTTCAGAAGAAGTGGTGAGATTTGGCAGCACATCTAGTAAGTTTGTGTTCAGAAATTGTACTGAAAGCTCTCTGGAGGATTTGAAAATCCAAGGAGATGAAGTCCATTTGCTACTAACCAAGGCAGGGCCAACTGTAAAGATAGCAGGAGGAATACCTGGGAGAAACAGTTGAGAGAGCTCCTGCTCTGAGCCCTCTTGTTGGTGGGAAAGTGCATGGGATTTGCTGTCAAAATGTGATGGGACTGGTGATGTCCCAGCTGTAATCCCAAAGAATGCTTATGTTAGTTATGTAGGTTAGATTTAGAAGCAGAATTTCAGTTTTCTTAAGCAGTTTGGCACAGTGGATGTGTGGGAGTTTTTTTGTTCGGTTGTTTTGTTTCTTTGGGGTTTTTTTTTGTCCCAGATACACAAAATTATGGGGCAAGTTTTCTTTGACTTTCAGTTAGATGGTGGCACCTGCAGATGAACTTAATTCTTTTTTAATGTACCCAATTGTTTTAATTGTGAACATGGCAACAGAATGGAAAAATACTTTGGTTCTGTGGGGTATTCTGTTTTTTCCCCAAAGCTTTCCAAATTTTTATTGGCACTGTTAAGAACTCTGTTTTTCAAGTCATAGTGCATGAGCATTATGTGCATTTCATGACCTAAACTGTATGTATAGAATAGAAGGCTGCTCTGTGCAGTTTTCTGTACTATGTGCAGATCCCTTGAGTAAAAAGGAAATGCTGGGAACATACAGCAATGAGCTAAAGGATGTTGAACATACACTGTGAAGGAAACTGATTCTAGTTGGAGACAAATGAGGTTGGATTTGAAGGGAACTCTTTACCTCCTGACAAGATTTTAGGAATTCAATGGGCTCCAGTAATTTCCTAACAGTGAACTTTTAAAGAGATTTTCCATTTCCTTGATTGCTGCTATATTTAAAGAAGATGGCACTTGAGAATTGAGAGCAGGATGCAGTCATCTTGCCTGACCCGTAATGCCAGTGGCAGGCACTATTCTTGGAGTGCTGTAATTCTGCTCTCGCTGGGAGGCTGCCTTTGATTTCAAGGCAAAAGGCTGGAGCTCCCATACGGGAGACTGCTGTCCTGCATCTCTCACCGAGCGTGCATTAACTGGAGAGCAGGCATCAGATTAACATCCCTAGTGCTGTCATAAATCAATCTGTGTATGCTTAAACAAGTTACATCAGCCTAATGGGAAAAGATGTGGTGAGACAATTAAAAGAATTAACCCAGAGCAGGGGGGTCGATAGCATGGAATAATCTGTTGCTGGAGTGTGACGACCAGGCGCCATGGTAGTTCTGGCAGCCAGTCCCTGCAGGAATTGAGCCCCAGTCTCTCTCATGGGAAGGCTGATGCATTTTCAGAGGATCTGGCAATGGGGCTTTGGGGTTTCCAAATGCTTGAAGGCTGATGAGGTTTAATTATTTTTATTATTAATTTTTATTGCTCTGAGGTGGAAAGCAGCTGTGTGTGAATGAGTTCACTAGTGTGTGTGTAAATAAGTCAGCTCAGAGCCTTCCTGCCAGTGGAATCAGAGCATAAGCAATAGGGTGCAATCAATTTTAGTGATTTAATACTGTCTAGGTAAGCTTTTCTTCTTACTGACTCAAGAAGGTTGTCTTGCAATACTGTTCTTATGCTTTAGTGAGTTGCCTAAATTGAGCAGTGCAAATGGCTGCCAGTGGAAACCAGAAACTCAGACTTATTAGATTTAGTACAGTGGTCATTATGGTGAATTTAATTAAGAAATAGGCAGGGGAGAGTTGTTAAAAAAAGATACAGGTTTGTTTCCTATTCTCCTCCCCGCCTTGTAAAAAGTCAAATTGACAATGCATATCTATCAGGCTTACAGTCTTAGAGCACACACTGCAAGCTCCTATTCAAATTCAAGACAGTCGCACAGGGGTCTTTGAAGAATCAGCCTCTATCTTCCCCAGCCAATATACAGTACCTGAATCCAGTTCAGCCATGCCCTGTGTGAGTTAATGGAAGCCTCTGCTCCTCTGTTTCCCTTAAATCTGCTTTTTGTTTCCCTGGAAGATTTCTTTTCCTTAGGGCTACTTGTGCCTGGAAAACAGTCAATGAGACCAATGTAAATCTCCTCCTTTCCTACCAGTTCAATGCAAAGAAAACCAAACTGTGTGCTCAAACTCAGGGTATTGTGGGAGTCTCTGTCACACAGGGATGTTTCAGAGAAAGGCAAGGAGTCAAGAAGAAATTGAAAGCTGGTGGAAAGGGGCACTTGCAGCACTGTGTTTGTGTACCTGACCCTCTTTTTTTTTGCTGTAGCTTTGTTATCATCTTCAGGCAGAGAAACCTGTGCTTGCAAATCGTTTTCTTTTCCGCTTATGCCCAAGCAGTATAGCGAAGTGTTACTGGGACCACAAGGGCCAACATAAGGAGGTCATGGAGTTCAAGGAGTTCTCTGGAAACTTCACCATGTATCTCAGATCATGTGATGGTGACACTGTGAGTCCACCAGACCACCAAAGCCTGAAGAGTGAGGCTAAAATGCTGGCAGTGTCTCCAAGAAATTAAGTTATTGGCTGTCCAACCCTTTGCTTGCTAAGTGCGTCTCTTGGCTCAAGGGACATCAGGTAGTGCTGGAACTGGCACTGCTGCATTACAGCAAGGCCAGCAGTGAGAAGGTAATGATGCAGTGTCCTCCATTGCCAGAGGGCCGTGGCAATGGGTGTTTGAGGGAGCTGCTCCCCCAGCTCCTGTATGCATGACTCGATTTTTGTGTGTGTTGTGCTTAGTTTTTGGTGGACATGCTGAAGAGGGTCAGGAGCAAAGAAAGGTTCTTGCTGGCCCAGGGGACCAGCAGCATGGAAAGGCTATTGGGAGATGCAAAAGGAATGCTGGCCCTAGTTGCTCTGCTTTCTGCTTGCTGTTTTGAAGCATCCTGGCAGTGAGGTACCATGCAAGGTAAACTTTGTGGCCATTTTTCAGTGTGCCAGTTGCATATATAATGGACCTCAGTTGGGAAACCCCACCAGGACAGGGCAGGGGTAAGGGTTAGTGCAAACCTGGCTTTTACCCTCCCCTAGCAGCTATCCAGCTGCATCTTCTAGCACAATGCCTTTAGCAATCATCGAACTTTTGACCCCAGTCTCTGAAGTAATGCCAAGTATGTTTAGCACACATACAAATGAAGTGGAAATCATTATTGGCTTGCTCATGACCTGCTGAAAAATGGTTCCCCTCCAGGGGCTCTGTTTGCATTTCCCTCAGTCTCTCTGAGCACTCAATCTTTCAGCAGTTTCATGTGCTACAAACTGAGCATCACTGGCTTTTGATTGGATCGACCTGCCACTGCCTGTTCACTCCAAACCTTTCCCTGCCTTATGTTTCCTGAGGCAGCAGTAACAGGGCTCACACCTAAGCACCCCGCAAATACACACCACGTTTATATTGTACGTCCAGGTGTGACTCAGGACCACATCTAGCTCATGTCATGCTGGGAGCTGATCTCAGCCTGTCCTCTCTGTCCTTCAACTACCAAGCCCCAGGAAAAGGAAATGCAGATTTGTAGGTGGTCAGGAGGTTCTGCTGATCCAGACGACTGGTAGCCTAAATGGCAAGGTTTCTTCCAACCCTGAATTTTATTTCTCTGCTTTCTCTCTGCATGCATATATTCATGTTGTCTGGGCTGCCATGACGGTTGACAAAGCTGATCTCTTCTTCAAATGTCCATCATTGGAGCCCCTTCTCTTCAAAACACAGAAACTTCCAAACACACAGAAACGTCTGAATTATTTATCTGAAATGCAGGAATAAAATATATATTATTTTTATCTTTATTTTTTTTCCTAAGCAAAGTGACATAAAGTTTGAGATATGGTCAAAGCTCATTGAGAAAATCGCTACTTATTCTGTGTAGATACAGAGTGATTCCAACAACTGGATTGTTCCTTGCAAGAGTCTCATTCTGCATTTTCAAGTAAATGATCATAGAAGGCAGGAAATCCCAGTATTCACCTTGTCACCTTATCCTTTATTACGGTTGAAATATCCCGAATAGTTGATCTGTAGAAAGGAATACAGGTGACCTGGCCCCTGACAAGTAACAGCTGTGTGAATTACCCAATACAGCCTCACCCCTGATGAGTCACAGCTATTTCCAATAAAGATAAGTGTGATAAAAGGGAGTGTGTGAGCTAGTGAGGGGAGAATCATGGAGGATCATCATCATCATGGAGCATCACGAACAAGGAGGATCCTGGGGAGAAAGAATCACTGCTGTGAGGTCAGTCTGGGTGCGCAGTTAGAGCCTGTTGTTGGAACCTGCAGTCACAGTCTAGCTGGGTAAAAGCCTGCAGTCAGAGCCTGCAAACCAATCCCTGCAGTCAGAGTTCAGCAGGAAATAACCAGCAGTCAGAGGCTGCTACAGCAGGAGCTTGCTGCAGCCTGGATCAGTGAATGGCTGGAGGCAAAATGGCTGAGCTGTAAAGAGCTATTAACCAGGACCCTTTTCATGCTGTGATAAACAAGAAATCTGTGTCTCACCTGATTTCTACCCTCTAAAAGAGGGCTGCTTGTTGATCCTTCCAACATTAATCCTTCCATTTTGCAATGTTGGATGCCTGTTGGTTTTTTTGTTTTTTTTTTTTTTTT
>VYZR01035290.1:12239-45671 GCA_013400675.1 Oxylabes madagascariensis
TCCCTCCTTCCCCCCCCCCTTTCTCTCTGTTCTCCCTGGCTTGCCTATTTAGGCCACAGCTGCATGTTTGGCAGCATTTCTGCTTAAAGAGGCACTCCTTCCCACTCTGCTGGCATGGGTGTTCACCTCAGTGCACCGTGAGCTTGGTGGGGAAGCTGATCCAGCTGAAAAAATTGGTCAAATCGTGGTTTTTTCACTGGATTATTTTTCGGCTGAATTGAAGGCTAATGTGATTCTCAGAGCTCTGCATGTACTTATTCCAGCAGGGAGTGGAGAGGGATCAAGTGGCTCAGAGGAACAGGAGGAGCTCTGGAAGAAGCTTGGTCTCTCTGTAGGACTTTATGTACAGGCAATGTAAGATCCTGATTGATCTCTGACTGCTGTGCTGCTGTGAAGGGTGAAATCAGCTAAAAATGGACTTTAAACCTTTGCTGTTCAAGATCCATACTTGGAGCACGTGCTATCTGCAGGCCAGCAATAAAATCACTGTTACAGGATCAGAATTATTTTGTGACGGATTTTTTTATAGCACACATGGAGTGGGTTTTCTGCTGTGTCCACACAAGGAGTCTTTGGAAATGGGATTTGTTCAGTGTTGTTTTGAGCTCTGTTAGTAAAATGAGCTCGTTAATATCAGTGCAGTTCAGTTTCTTTGAAGCTGTTGTAGGAAATAATACCACTTGAATGGGAGGTGGGTTATTACTGATTGCTTTACTGTAAAGCACTTTAAAAAGATAATCTGACAAATGATAATCTTCTCTTATCGTGTCTTATCAGCCTTAATATGATTTGAAAAATGGATCCCTTCTTTGGGGTTTCATCTTCACCCAAACTGATGTATTGTCTTGCATTAAATGCTGTAGAATTAGCCTGCCTTTGTTTTAGCTGCTGTTAAAGTGTGTATGCAATTAAATCTGCTCTGTGTGTGCCTCTTGGAGCAAAAACATCAATTACTGATGGGACCGAGTTAAGGCTGCAGTTTGTCCTTTCATCTGTAGGAAACACTGCGCTCCCACAACTATTTCATTATATAAGATGTTTTAATAACTGCCTTAAGGGTATTTTTTGGGCTTTTTTTCCTGTTTTCAATGCTCTATACTATGCAGCACCGTAACTGTGTCTACAGTATTTTTAGTGTGGAGTGAAAAGTTTAGCAGAACAAGTCAGTGTTCAGTAATCACGTGAAACTGAGGTTTGCACTTTCAAAGAAATGATTGAAAGGAGTAAAAAGCCTTGGCTTAGGTTGATGTTTAGGTTGTGAATGTGAACAGAAGCAACAGTTACCCTGTTCCAATGAAAATGAAAGCAGATAAATGCAGGAAGCATTTATTGATCCCAACCAATTTGGAGTAATCTCTCTCAAGAAGCAGTGGTGGAGCTTACAATCAAAATAACAACGCCAGGATGGTTTTCTAGGCTTTCCACTTGAGTGGAACACGTGTAATTACAGCTTTGTTATATTGCCACAGCTCAGTTATGCTCTTGCAACGTGCACCAGCTAAATGCTGCTTTTGTAATGTCAGTAAACTGGAAATAGATTGGGCATTGCCTTCTTCTATGCCTTTGAAAATGGGGAGAGCATAAAAAGGAGTCTGAAGAGGTGAAGTATTGCTACCTTGTGTGTGTTAAGGATTATTAAAATGTTAAAATTATTGTTGTTAAAATTATTAAAATGTTAAAATTATTAATAATTTTACATAGTAGGATTTCAATTGATTTTAGCACTGCTCTCACTCTCTGGCTTTCCCCACAGGCCTGCAGTGGGACACTGCCCTGGGCAGCAGGCAGTGCTCCATGTGGGTGCTTTGCTGGGGTCTTCAGTGACTGGAAGGTTTGGGGTTGTGAATTTTCCTTAGAAATTAAGTAGCACCATCAGGTCCTGCTACTGTGAGCTGATATTACTGAAAACAATCACTCCAGGCTTCTCTGCATGGCTGTAATTCAGTGGGAGAAACAGAAGTGGCTGGAAGCTTCACCCTTTCCTCTCCTAACTTATCACTCTTTTGTTAGGCACTGGAGGAGAAGCTATTAATTTGGTCAGCCATTCTTTATCGAAATGGATTTTCCTCCCAGCGATCCACAAGTGATAGCACCATGAAGAGAACCAGTATATTTAGGTCACATGTGAAGCCCCTGAGGCAGTTCTGCTTGCATCTAATTTTGGAAGAAAATTTTAGGGTCAGGAAAAAGAGGGTTTAAAAGAGTTGTACGGTAAGAAAGATTGATTTTTCCCAAATATATAGAAGGCATTTTGTGTGGAAATGTTTCCCTTTGCATTTTCAATTGCAGTTCTTAAATGAATGCTCTGGGAATAATGTGAGCTCCAAACACACACAGTTGGCATTCTGGTTTTGAGAACCTGAGAAAAGATAATTGCATGTATTCAGGAACAGTTAAGGTAATTGAGACTTCATATTATAGTTCCTTATTTAAAATACGGTGTAATTTCTAATGTATTCTTGTTTGTTGAATGCCAGTAACCATATTTTCCCTTTTTTTTCAATGACTATAAAAAGTATTTCAGTGACCATTCTTTGATCCATAAAAGCAGTGATTGTAGCTGGCCTTTGTGCTATTATTAAATATTATTTGAGAAGTCATGAGCTATGTTTGCGTATAGTGCTTATAAATGTATAAATTGCTTTATTTTCAAGTAACTTGGAAATGAATTGGTCCAGTGGACAAGAACTACATAGTGAAATAAAACTTTGGCTTTCATAAAAATATAATGACTCTCAAAGACACTTGTTTGAGAGTTCCTGGGCTATTTTCCAATGGAATTGCATAACAAAGCCCTGACTTTTCTGGTACTGCTCTTGGTGCATTGTGCAGGGAATAATATGTAGGAATATTGGAGATAATAGAGAAAAATTTGGATTATTTTTCAATAATTACCCAGTTTGGCTTGTTTTGGAGTGTGGCCTTGGTGTGGGAAGAGGAAATAGAATTCAAATGACGTCCTGGCCTGCCTGTGGGTTTGTGTCACTTCAAGGAGCTGCTGCTCCTGAGAGAAATGATCTTTCCTGGTGCCTCCCTGCCCTGAGCTGAGCCTGGTGATCCCTGAGCTCCAGGGTGCTCACCTGGGGAAACCAACCCAATGACAATTGCATGTCTTGGGTTCCTTTTGCATTAATTTTATTCCACATCAGCTTAATTTGTCCAGCTCATAGCAAATGTTTGTGGTGGGATAGGTGGAATGGGGTAAGAGGTGAAAGGATGGATTGCTTCTTTTGGACAGTTGATAATGGTTCTAAAGCAAGATGGGAAATTGGAGCTGGAGCAATTCAGCCTCCTCCTCAGCCTGTTCACATCTACAGTTGATACCTGCTTGTTTGTGGTCTGCCTTTCACATGAAAACTCTGCTTTGAGTGCCCTGAGGACATTTCTTCTCATAGATCAATGTGCACAAACAGCAGTTGAAGCCTCCAGTGTTCGTTGCACAGCCCAGCAGTGAGAAAATGTCGCTGTTTATAGAGGTGAAACATTCATAAGCTCTTTTACTGGAATGGGTTAAGAGGTGAAAGGATGGATTGCTTCTTTTGGAGAGTTGATAATGGTTCTAAAGCAACAGGGGAAACTGGAATTGGGAGCAATTCAGCCTGTTCATGTTTACAGTTAATACCTGCATGTTCCTGGTTTGCCTTTCACATGAAAACTCTACTTTGAGTGCCCTGAGGACATTTCTTCTCATAGATCAATGTGCACAAACAGCAGTTGAAGCCTCCAGTGTTCGTTGTACAGCCCAGCAGTGAGAAAATGTCGCTGTTTATAGAGGTGAAACATTCATAAGCTCTTTTACTGGAATGGGTTAAGAGGAGAAAGGATGGATTGCTTCTTTTGGAGAGTTGATAATGGTTCTAAAGCAACAGGGGTATCTGGGATTGGGAGCAATTCAGCCTGTTCATGTTTACAGTTAATACCTGCATGTTCCTGGTTTGCCTTTCACATGAAAACTCTGCTTTGAGTGCCCTGAGGACATTTCTTCTCATAGATCAATGTGCACAAACAGCAGTTGAAGCCTCCAGTGTTCGTTGCACAGCCCAGCAGTGAGAAAATGTCGCTGTTTATAGAGGTAATAGTGAAACATTCATAAGCTCTTTTACTGGAATGTGGGACTGGCAGGAATGGCTTTTTGCCCAGAAGTTTAAAACTTTCTGTATAATCCTGCCTTTTCTCAGTGAGTTCTTCTCACAGCTTCATGTCATTGTTTTGATTTAGTTTTTTTTGTTTGTTTGTTTGAAGCTAAATTTTACACTCCTTTTTAGTGTGTGTGTGTGTGTTAAAGAAGTATCCAGGATCTTTCATTTTATCCCGGACCCTTCTGGAAGCTGTAACCTGCTCTGGAGAGCAGCAGGAGCTGGCAGCAGGGTTGTGTTCCTGCAGCAGGACACGTGCTGTGCTTAACCCAGCTCAGTAATGAGATGCCTCAGAGGAAAGGGCAGGAGGGAGACAAAGAGCATTTGAAACAAAACAAAAATCCCTTGGATATTCTGCACGTGAGGTTGTTGGCTCCCTGGGGCTTGGGGATGCTTTTGCTCGTTGGGACCTGAGGAAGCTCATCCCAAGGCTGGGAGCACCAAACATCTGCCTGTTTCTGGAGGATGCTCATAAATCTGGGTTTTAAACTGGCATCAACAACTGTGCAGCCAGGTCACGCCTCTGTGCTGCTGCAACCCTGCTGCCACCCTGCTGCAAGGTTCCTGCGCTCTGCTTAGGAGCACGTCTGCCTTAGAAAAACACCATGGTGGGGTTGTAACCTGCATTTCCTTCCTGCTGCTTGCTCACTGTCCTCAAGGAGCTGTCAAGAGAAAGTTTCACTTGTTGATGTACACACTGAAATTCTTTTTCTGGGGTTTTCTGTTGCATTCACCTGGAAGTTGTTTGGCCCCTTCCAATTCGTGTTTGTTCTAACCAGGGTCTTTGGTCTGAGGTCCATTTTCTTACAGAGCTCTTATTACTCTTTTACTTTTTACTTGAAATTTAAGTGTCATTATCCCAGGGGATGGTGGGGAGACTGATGTAAGACTAGAAATGGAGATAACTGAAAGCAATTATCTGTGGTTGTTTTCTTTGGAGTCATTTGAACTTTTCCCTGCTTTATTTTCCCTGCTTGTGAGACCTGGCTGGTGTTTCCTAAAATGAAGTTCCAAAGCCTTTGATAGGTTTTTTTGTAATAATCTTTGGCATCCTTGCAGGACACTAACACTACCAAAATATTCTCTACCTTTTTATACATAAAACATATATATATATATATATAAACAAATGATATGTATCTATATATCTGTTATGCAACTCTTCCAAAACCCACAGAAAAGGTCCTGGTCTATAAACAGACATTGGAAACAAACACTTAAAAATAAAGGTTGGCATTTTGCTCAGATTAGTAAGCTATATATATATCATTTTAAGAGGTGTTATAAATATGCCTTGGAGTTGTCAAGATTCCATGTGTTAGGAATCTCAAAGTCCAGGCCAGAAATTAGCCTTGGCTTCTGTTTAATAATGATTTTTTTTTTTAAGAAGCTGAGGCATGTATGCTTGGGCCAGAATAGAAACACAGGAAAACACTTGCCAAGGTGGGGGAAGAAAAGGCAACTGGGCAAAGGAAGATTGTTCTCTGAGTTCCGAGTGCCACTAAAGATGCATTAGGTATGAACAGGAGCTGATGGCTGAGTGAGGGACCAGAGTGAGGGAATTAATCCCACCCTTCGATTCTCTGGGCACTTCCCAGAGCTGTGTATTTATCCCTGCTGGAAACTTCAGTTGTACTTGTGACCTTCACAGGCCCTGTGCTCCAGGCAGGCTGCCTGAAATCCAGCTGGAGAGTGGCCCTTCCTCCTGCCCTCCCTCCCTGCCCGCCTTGCTGGGAGGCAGGAGGAATTCCTCATTTCATTTTCCTGGCTTAGGAGGAGGCACTCCATGCATTGTCCGGGCCACAACAGCCTCCTGCATTCTGCACACCAAGATGAAAAGCCTCCAAATGTTTGGCCTGAGCTTTGCGCCTGAAATGAATCCTTTGGTCAAAGAATGTGTTAGAAGAGTCTGGAACAGCAGGGTAGTTTTGAGGAGTTGTTTTTTTAATATCTACAACAGGAATGCACACCAAGTCACAGAGTTCTAATTTTAAAAGGCATTGCCAAACTATTCTATTTTTCTGTAACAATACTATTGCTAAATTTTAACCTGCAGTGTGTGTTTTGGATTGGCTTCAGCAAAAAGAGAAAATGAAGCTATTGCAGAGCTCTGTAGCTCTCTCAGTGACAAGAAAGGCACTGCCTGAAGGCTTCTTTTCTCTACGTGCAGAACAATGGCCCAGTTTGTTATTTCCAAATATATTGTTATTTGCAAACAGAACAGCAACCCCTGGCTGCACTGTGCCGTGCAGCCTATTGAAATTCTGGCTGTGATTCCAGCAGAGATTTTTCCATAAATAGCTCTGTACTACTTGGGAACACAAACAAACCCTGAAAAGATCTGAAGTGAGGTCTGCTGAGGGACTGTTTAGCCTGTTATTAGTGTGTACTTCAGGGTAGATACTGTGGTGGATGTGAGGAGTTTTTCTATGGGGTTATGTGGGGGCTGTCAGCAGGAATTAAAAAGTAAATAATTTTACCAATCAAACTGATCCACAGAGTCATGAATCACCTGTCTTGAGCACAGGGAAAAAAAAATAATAAAAATTAATAAATATAATAATTTAAATTAAAAATACAGTATTTTAAATATAAAATTAATAAATATATAGGTTTTCTTCCTGGATTTTTTAAAATAAAAGCTATTAGATAATGGCTAAGCATTAGGTTAGGGTTCAAGTAAATACAACCTGAAATTAAAATGATTGATTCTTTCCATGAACAGACATCCAAAATTTGTGCTGATTGGATGTTTGTCATGTGAATTAATACTTGCATTAGGAAATGGGCTGTATTTTCCAGTGCTGTGTAGGTAAACACCCACTTGAGTAGGTAATACAGTAATATTTTATAGACTATTCAGTTATAATTGGTGTAAGCTGTCTTGAATAATTTGTATTCTTGAGGACAAACTTGTAAACATTCTGTGAATTAGAAAAGAGATGAATAAATACTTCTGTGTTTTGCCTGGGGCAAATCAGCCCTGCAAAAGGGCTGATTCTCTGCTGGTCCTGTTGCTCATAAACTTTTTTTTCCTAAGAAAGAAGAAATCCCCTTTTAAAAGCAATCAAAGAGCACAAAAATAACTTTGGCATTTGAGAAATCCCTGCTCAGAGTGGGGACTCTGGAGTGTCCCCAGCCCTGGTTATCACAGCAGAGAGGTTTATCAGCAATATCCCACAGTGTTTATCAGCTTTATCCCACAGTGAGCGTGGGATCATGGAGAGCAGCCCCACAGGAGCTCCTCAGGACGTTCTCTCAGTGCAAATCTCTCCGCTGCACCCACTGCACCTCTTGGATATTTATTAAAAACCTTCAGCTGCACCTACTGCTCCTCTTGGATGTTCATTAGAAACCTTCAGATGCAGCCACTGCTCCTCTTGGATGTTCATTAGAAACCTTCAACTGCATCTACTGCACTTCTTGGATGTTCATTCAAAACCTTCAGGTGCACCCACTGCTCCTCTTGGATGTTCATTCAAAACCTTCAGGTGCAGCCACTGCTCCTCTTGGATGTTCATTGCAAACCTTCAGGTGCAGCCACTGCTCCTCTTGGATGTTCATTCAAAACCTTCATCTGAGGCCACCAGGCAGGCTCAGGAGGATCTCTGAGGTCTTCGCTACCTTGGAGATGTCTGAGGTCACCTCTGAAGGAGCCCCTGCCCTGTGGCTGTGAGGTGCACACAGGGCTGGAGTGGAAATCAGCTCTGAGGCACTGGCTTTGTACTGATGACAACCTGGGGTCACAGAATCCTGGGATGATTGGGTTGGAAAGGATCTTAAATCCCACCCAGCGCCACCCCTGCCATGGCAGGGACACCTCCCGCTGTCCCAGGGTGCTCCAACCTGGCCTTGGGCACTTCCAGGGATCCAGGGGCAGCCACAGCTCCTCTGGGAATTCCATCCCAGCCTCTCCCCACCCTCACAGGGAGGAATTTCTTCCCAATATCCCTTCTTGACCTATTCTCTTTCAGTTTGAACCCATTCCTTCGTGTCCTGTGTCTCCAGGCCCTTGTAAAAAGTCCCTCTCCATCCTTCTTGGTAGGAAGAACAGCTTAACTGCTGACACCCTTTTCTTTTTGAAGGCCTAGGTGGTATTTCTGAGCTCTTTCACATTTTTTTTTAATTTCATGAACATTCTTTTTCATTGAGAGCAGCTCCCTAAGAAACTGGAAGTACAAATAAAGCAGCTCTGCACTCCAGCAAAGCACTTCTGCTACTGAGGGGTAATTAGCCTGGGTTTGCAAAACAGATACATCACCAACAGATTTATCACTGAGAGAAGAAATAAAGCTTCAATAAAACTCAGTCAAATACTTTTAATGCATTTTGGGGAATCCTTATGCTCTGTACAACTTGGATTTCAAAGCGTGTCTTAGGAGAATTATGGAGCACTTGTGTGAGCATTATGGATAAACCCTGAGGAGCCTGGAGAGAACGAACTGTGACTTAGCTCTGTGTGTAAAGGTTTTCCAGGGAGGGGTAGCTCGAGGTGGAGCTGGGGTCTCCTGAATCTTTGTAGATTCCTAGGATGTGCTTTATCTCCAGGGATGTTTTCTACAGCTCACAAATGGCAGGAAATGGATGTTGAATTTCTTTGTTTCAGCATGAAGTTTATTCTGGAAAATCAGTAAACATGAATTTTTGTCTTCAGCAGTGCTAAAATTGAGTTGTTGCCCTCTTGGAAATTAGATAGGCAGTTTTGCTGCTTTATTAATGATAGGTTGTAAGTTAAAGCTCTGCAGGCAGAAAAGATGTTGGAACAAGTAATGTACCAGAGTATTAAAAACCAGGCAAATGCTGTGTTAGAGGAGAAATAATCAAATCTGTTATTTATAAGGTTTTTTGTCTCAATTCTCCCCCTATTGCTCAACAAGTCCCAGTTCTGTGAGTGATAGTGACAGAATGTTCAGGCACCTGAGGGGATCTCAGATGAAGCAATTGTGGGCTTGAAGTTGGTTCCTGCTGGAGTTAATTTTGTTCCCCTATAATTAGATATGTATGATCTGTATGCAGTTGTACAAAGGACAGAAACGATGAGTAACTCCCAAACTAAATTCTACACAATACAAATATAACTAAACCATTCTGTCATCTTTATCTCAGAAATCAGTGGAGGTTTTGGTGGCTGAAGATGTTTCTGAGAGAGCTGGAACTGGTATGGATTGTGTGTAAAAGTGTTTCTGAGAACTGGAACTGGTATGGATTGTGTGTGAGTGTTTCTGAAAACTGGAACTGGTGTGGATTGTGAGTGTTTGTGAGAGAACTAGAACTGTATGGATTGTGTGTGAAAGTGTTTGTGAGAGAACTGGAACTGGTATGGATTGTGTGTGAAAGTGTTTCTCAGAGAACTAGAACTGGTGTGGATTATGTGTGAGTGTTTCTGAAAACTAGAACTGGTATGGATTGTGTGTGAGTGTTTGTGAAAACTAGAACTGTATGGACTGTGTGTGAAAGTGTGAGAGAACTGGAACTGGTATGGACTGTGTGTGAAAGTGTTTGTGAGAGAACTGGAACTGTATGGATTTTGTGTGAAAGTGTTTCTGAGAGAACTGGAACTGGTATGGATTTGTGTGTGAGTGTTTCTGAAAACTGGAACTGGTGTGGATTGTGAGTGTTTGTGAGAGAACTAGAACTGTATGGATTGTGTGTGAAAGTGTTTGTGAGAGAACTGGAACTGGTATGGATTGTGTGTGAAAGTGTTTCTCAGAGAACTAGAACTGGTGTGGATTATGTGTGAGTGTTTCTGAAAACTAGAACTGGTATGGATTGTGTGTGAGTGTTTGTGAAAACTAGAACTGTATGGACTGTGTGTGAAAGTGTGAGAGAACTGGAACTGGTATGGACTGTGTGTGAAAGTGTTTGTGAGAGAACTGGAACTGTATGGATTTTGTGTGAAAGTGTTTCTGAGAGAACTGGAACTGGTATGGATTTGTGTGTGAGTGTTTCTGAAAACTGGAACTGGTGTGGATTGTGAGTGTTTGTGAGAGAACTGGAACTGGTATGGACTGTGTGTGTGAGTGTTTCTGAAAACTGGAACTGTATGGACTGTGTGTGACAGTGTTTCTGAAAACTGGAACTGGTATGGATTGTGTGTAGCCCTTAGTGCAGCTGCTTTGTTTAAAGGGATAATGTGTGGTTGAAACAGGAAAATTCCAAGGTAAGGAAGCTCCTTCTTGTGTAATTTAACCAAATTATCTGTGTTGCAGTAATACCTAATGTTTTATCTGCATTCAAAACTGTAGAAGCAGAGTACCCTGATGCTGCCAGTCCCCCTTCAAACCAACCACAGATTTCAAATTCTTACCTTTTAGCAAATATTTCACTTGGGGATAAAAGAAACTTGCTTTTAGGTAGAGTTTTATTGCTGCAGCACCAAAGAACATGTGTATGCTCATTTTTTTCAGTGCATTTAAGGAAGGTTTGGTCCTCTGACTCTTGTGGGCTGTTAAAAACTTTGTAGGTTCCCAGAATTCTGTGGCACTTGATGGAAGCTTGAGGTTCTGGGCTGCTTTGCATCAAAACAGGGACACAATTTCTCCAGGTTAAGTNGAACTGTATGGATTTTGTGTGAAAGTGTTTCTGAGAGAACTGGAACTGGTATGGATTTGTGTGTGAGTGTTTCTGAAAACTGGAACTGGTGTGGATTGTGAGTGTTTGTGAGAGAACTGGAACTGGTATGGACTGTGTGTGTGAGTGTTTCTGAAAACTGGAACTGTATGGACTGTGTGTGACAGTGTTTCTGAAAACTGGAACTGGTATGGATTGTGTGTAGCCCTTAGTGCAGCTGCTTTGTTTAAAGGGATAATGTGTGGTCGAAACAGGAAAATTCCAAGGTAAGGAAGCTCCTTCTTGTGTAATTTAACCAAATTATCTGTGTTGCAGTAATACCTAATGTTTTATCTGCATTCAAAACTGTAGAAGCAGAGTACCCTGATGCTGCCAGTCCCCCTTCAAACCAACCACAGATTTCAAATTCTTACCTTTTAGCAAATATTTCACTTGGGGATAAAAGAAACTTGCTTTTAGGTAGAGTTTTATTGCTGCAGCACCAAAGAACATGTGTATGCTCATTTTTTTCAGTGCATTTAAGGAAGGTTTGGTCCTCTGACTCTTGTGGGCTGTTAAAAACTTTGTAGGTTCCCAGAATTCTGTGGCACTTGATGGAAGCTTGAGGTTCTGGGCTGCTTTGCATGAAAACAGGGACACAATTTCTCCAGGTTAAGTGTAATGGATGTGGCCCGTGATGGCAGCAGGGCACAAGCAAAGCTAGGCCAGGTACCCAGGATGTCAGATGGATTTTTATGGCAGATATGTTATGAAACAAAATAAATTAAGAATTATGATGCATTTAGATTTTTAACACAAATGTTGCTTAGGTAGAATATTTTATCTATTTTGAGTGTCTGTTATTTTTTTTCCTATTCCCCATCAAACTCATCCTTTCTCAGGGGTGCAGAGCTTCCAAATGTGGTGTTATCCAACCTCTGGGTAACTGCTGCTCCCAGTCTTTTTTTGGTAATCCCAGACTGTGAGTGAAGAGGAGTTCTCACTGTAATTGAAAGGGGATTGATGCAACACTGAGTGTGACACATCCTCAGTAGGAGGGCCACTCTTCTTTTCCTCTTCCCCCTCTGAAAATAGATTTAAGCTTCAGGAGCTGGATGCTCTCAGCAGCTGAATTTTGAGATGTTAGGAAACTGAACCCCACGGTAGCTTTTCCATCGAAACAGGTGCCTGGCATTTAAAAATGCTGAAACGCTGGATTTACTCTTGATTACTTTTTTGTTTAAAAGCAGAACAATTCTGCTTGGAAGGAGGAAAGCTTGTGGACAGATTGAGCCCTTTTAAAAAAATTATTATTACTCTGTAATATTGCAGAGGCTCAGGGAGACGCTGTGACCTTCAGCTGCTCATTCCTGGTCCTGGATAAATGTTGTAGTTCCACAAACTGAGACACTCACCCTCCTTTCTGAGGTGGCACCAGGAGTGGGGCTGGATTTCTGCCACTCAGCCTCTCCTGTTTATGATATTAATAAACTGGTGTCAAATGTCCTGGGAACGGTTGATGCAGGTTGAAAGAGCTTTGTTTCAGCCAACAATGGACCTGAATTAGTATGAATAGGAAAAGCAAATAGGCACTTCCTGTCGTATTTGAAGGAATATTTGAGTTTGGGAAGCGTGTTTATTAAGAGATGTGAACTAAATGCTCATCACTTGCTCTTTGTCCGCAGCCAAATGTTCCCTGTATATCTCTGTTATCTTCTAAAATATGTTTGCAGTGCTAACAATGTGAGATGGGATCCCCTGTTTGAATTATTTAGGATATTCTTTGGGGGAAAAACTCTACACCTGTGTAATAAAGGTTTAAAAGGGGGAATCGACTCAGTTGTTGTTTTCCTAATCACATTTATTCCTCGACTGAAAACTTGGAGGCTTCTTGCAAAGACTGAAAACTATGAGGATAAAGTGAAATAATGGAGTGGTGCCTCAGCTCATCTCGAGACTGAGCTGCGTTTCACAGAGAGCTGTAGCTGCTGTTTGTGGTTTCCAGGCAGAGGATATTTCCCTTTAGAACCTCCAGGGAATTCTTGTCAGGTATTCAATAATCCCTTATTCTTGAGTTTGGAGTATTTTCAGGCTGATGTAGCTCGTGTTGAGTTGAAAAATGGCTCTGTCTTGAGCTGGGAAGGTCCCTAGTTTGCAGTGGTGTTCACGTGGAGCTACTGGGACAGCAGCAGCATCCCAGAGCTCTGCTGGGAGCTCTGGAAGAAGCTTCAGCCACATCCCCCTCACCTCCAGGATGGGCAGGACTGTAGGGGAGGTTGCCTTGGGTGTATGTGGGAAATGCACCTGTTGCCCGGTTCAGCCTTCTGAGAAAATGGTTTTTCTTTTATGTACCAGGAGTTCCCACACTTTTAAGTATCAACAAATGGTTTGTTTTCATATTTTCATGGAGGAGGAGAGAGCTGACAGACTGTTGGTCTGACCAGTGTGTTGGAGGGGTGGCAGCTTCACCCTCCAATCCACTGTCACCTCTGGAATTCTATCAAATGTCAAAGATGGAAATAAAGTTCCTTCTTTTCCAGCACGACTCAGCGTGTGGGAGCAATTCTTTCCTGTCTCCAATTCCCACAGGCACCCTCAGAGCTGGAGGCAGCTCCCAAAGGACCTGGGAGCTGCAGCGAGGGCCACAACTCCTGTTGCTGGCTCCAGGGTCACGTTTTTGTCACGTTTTCCACATCAGCTGGAGCCAGGTTGACCTGTACCTGTTCCATCTGCAGTGCCTGGGTGTGGGCAGCCCGGTCAGCAGGAGTTTTTTTTGGTGTTTATTTGTCTGGTCTGATGTAAATGTGTTTATTTTCCTGCTTCTCTGCATGGGCTCAGACTTGTGCCTCCCTCTGTTCTCCCAGCTCGATCATGTCCAGCCCAGGGGCAAGGCAAGCCCTGGGAACTCTGCTTTGCAGCATTTTTTGCACTAAATTCATTCAGTTGGTACTCTTCTGCTTGGTGGAAGGAGGAAATTTGCCTCTTGATCTCCTGTGCATGTGTTCTGAAGGGAACTGCAGTCATGTCTGAAAGTTTAAAAATAGAAAGTAATTAATCAGCGTGATGAGGGTTAATGGTTTCTATCCAGAAACCACACAGCTTTGCATTGTTTGTGTAGAGAGAACATTCTTCTGTCTGCTGTTGAGAGTTTAACAGGAGAGGCTTTTTCACAGTAATTTTTGAAACACTTACAAATAAAAACTTATTTGGGGTTAAAACCCCCAAAACTATTTAATTCTCTCATCAGATGAAATGGTTTCAAGGAGGCAGTTCAGGACTGTTTCCTGCTGACAAATCCTAACCCCACAGAGTTTCTTTCTTCTGTAGGTTTGCAGTGAAGTTGGCGAGAAAGGAGTTACAGAGTGCAGTGCCAGAGCTGGAGAGCAGAAATAAAACTTGCAGCCCAGTGCTTACAGTGATCATGGTACAGGTATTGCACAGTGGATCAGTTTAAATCAATTTAAGGTGTAAACTTCTCTTCCCAAAGCTCCTGGTATTATTTTTCAGTGTGAATGCTTTCTTTTCACAAAGATAAAATTTCAGAGCAATTTTCTGTCATTTGCAGTGCTGGGAAGCAGGGACACATCAGCATCTGACACATCTGTTTTCAGAGGGCTTTGACTCGCTGCTGTTTGTCATCTCTGTTTTTCCCTGCACCACAGGTGTCTTGGAGTCCTGTGTGCTGGGGACTTGAGTTTCCTACTATAGCTGGAGACAGGAAGCCAGTGATCTGAGCTGTAAATTACTTTTCTTTCAGTTCTAGCAAAGCCAGACTCTGGCCTTGTTTTAGGTGGAAGCTCCTGGAGACTCTGCAGACAGAAATGCAGTTAATTGGCATTTTGGGCTCCGTGGCCTTTGCAAATCCAGCTGTGCTGGATGGAGATGTGCTTGCTCCTGAGTGTGTTCCTCGCTTTCCCCCACAGCAAATTTGCTCATCTGGTGCCTCCAGCTCAGTCTCAGTGAGCTCTGTTAGCTTAGCGAAACACAAATTGTTTAACAGAAATGAAATGTGTTGCCATTGTTCACAGAAGTTGGAGGTGATGAAGGTGATTATAAGTGTTCCCCGTAGTGATTTCTGCTCCTTCTGAGAGCTGCTGGGTTTGCACAGTTCTTTGTTGGTCTCTTGCCTTGGTCCAAAAGTGGACTGTGAGGAAAAATAATGATACATTTGGTGGTGGTGGTGATGTTGAAGCAGTTGTGTGGAAAGGAGACAGGAAAGAATTGCTCTCACACACTGAGTCGTGCTGGAAAAGAAGGAACTTTATTTCCATCTTTGACATTTGATAGAATTCCAAAGGTGACGGTGGATTGGAGGGTGAAGCTGCCACCCCTCCAACACACTGGTCAGACCAACAGTCTGTCAGCTCTCTCCTCCTCCATGAAAATATGAAAACAAACCCTTTGTTGATACTTAAAGTGTGGGAAAAGTCTTGGTACGTAAAGAAAACAATTTTCTCAGAAAGGCTGCGCGGGCAGCACAGTTGCCCGAGTGAGGCACAGCAGTTGTTTGCCAAACACCAGAGTTAAAACATTCAGTGTGCTGCTGCCTCTCCAGCCTGGAATGTCATGTTGACCACAGACTCTGCTTTCTATGAGTTCTGTCGAAGTGGGGATGTTTCTTTGAAGCTACAGTTAACTGGAGATCACATAACGATTTCTGGATGCACGAGAGGCTGCTGTTCCAGATGAGAGGTTAGCAGATGGTAATTCTGTTCTCTGCCTCACTATTACCTTGTAAAACACTTAATCTCCACATTTGTTCCTATCCCAACTTGGAGAAGCTTTTGAGTCACTTCTGTGATGATCCTCTGCAGTTCCAATGCCATCCTCACTCTGGCTTTGCAGGCAGGAGCAGCTTCTGGTGCATGGGACACAGATGGATTTGGAGTTGTTCTGCCCTGAGCACCAAGCCCAGTAAAGTTATTTAGGAGCATTACTGGCCTTACACAAAACTAATGGCAACAAGATGAGGGCTGGTGCTGCTGTTACTGCCATGGGAGGGGTGGAAGTTTGCTCTTGTGTTTTTTTAAGCCATGAGGCTTAAAAGTTATTTGCATGAATTTGCAAAACCACCAAAATAACACGAGTATGAAATTGCATTATCTCTAGAGTATCTGTGTGTTACAAATGCAGCTGTAAGTTCTAAGCCATCCTAATACACGTAAATCCTGTGCAGTCTTGAAGTACTGGTTCTTTCCCTGCCTTCAGTTCTTCTTCTCGTTAAAAAAAAGTGACTTAATTCCAGCTGCTGCTTCTGAAGGCTGCTGATAACAGAGTGTTCTCACTGTCACTGCTGCTACACGGATTTGACAGCACAAAGAGTGATCTCAGGAGGATGTGGCACGCTCTGGGCTGCGCTCTGCCATGCAGGAGCGGAGCCCTGCTTACCTGGGAGCCCACAGTGAGCAGGGCAGGCATGGGGCGTGCTAATGAGACCCAGGAAATAACAGGAAAAGCTTCATCAAGCAGTATCAAACTTTTGTTTTAGGGAGCTAAATGAAAAGTTAAAAATCAAATGTGTAGTAGTAATAGTAATGAGTAAATCACTCTGGCTTTCTAATCCAAAGCTGAGCTCATTGATTAGAACTTCCCTAGTGTGTCTTTTCTCAAAGATTAGCAAAGTTGAAGAAGGAAAGGGAGAAGGGTGAATAAAAGAAAAGAAATGGGAATATAGAGGGGTCCAGGAAATTAGAGCGAAGTTGTGGTTGTTTAGGCCTGCTTGACAAGGTTTCTATTTGATTGTTTTACTAGGTGAGTAATTTATGCTGTGAGGTACTCCGTGTATTCCCAATTTGGCCACTGGTGTCTCGTGCATGCTGCACAGGTGGGGATGGAAAAAGGCCTGGGAGAGTCTCAGCCCTGGAGTGCATCTGCCCCGAACAGCACAAAATCAGCATCAGCAGGAAAATGACAAATTCATCATGGTCGTGTTTTTAACTTTCAGCCTTCCAGGGCTGCTCAAGTGAGTTCACTCACTTGGAGTGAAGGTGCAGGCCAGGAACACTCTGGAAATCCTCCTCCTGTCTGTACAGCTCCCAGGTTTGCACAAGGCAGCAAACCCAGGCTGATCACTGCTGGAGCTGCTCCTGAGGTGTTTGTGTCTGCCTGGCAGGGCCAGCAGACAAATTCCCTTCCCTGGGAAGGAGGGCAGCTTTGTGTGCTGCAAAATTCCAGAGCTGGCACTTGGGAGAGAACAAGGAACCAGCACGGCACAGAGGGAGGATTTTTGCCACAAGGGCAGCAACCCCTTTCTGGCTTCTCTAGTTCTACGTGCATTTCTTCCTGTCCCCGTATTTTAAGGAATTAATTTATTTTTAATGCCCTCTCTAGTAGAGAAGAGATCTATTTAAAGGCCTTCTGGAAGGAGTCTCGAGCAGTGAATTGAACAGTAGGAATGCCTTCTCCCAGCTGCCTTTGGGTTTGTTGCCTAGTCACTTCAGGGAGATGGAATGAATGCAGGGAATCGCTCCTGCAAGTGAATGAAGAAGAGGGAAATGAAGTCAATAGTAAAACTGGTCATGGTAACTTTGGAGCATTCAATCCTTGTGTTCCCTTCCCCCTCCCCACAGACATAAATCAGGGATGAGGCTGGAATGCAGAGGGTGTTTTCTTTTATAAAAGAAAATACCAGCACTAAACAGCACATGGCATTTTGCTCTCACTTTTCCTGGGCTGTGCAGTTGTGGTACCCCGTGTTGGGAGCTCTCCTCTGCACACAGATGTGTGGTCACCCTGCCTTCATCTCGTTTAAACAGCCTTCCTATTCACTTTGGGATTAACACCTCACCATCTACCTTCAGAGATAAATACACAATGTATCAGGACTCTGATAAAGTAGTAAATCCAAACCACAAACAATGGGGTGTTGGTGGGATGACTCAGTGCATTGTGGAGCTGCTTAAAATATTTGAAGCCTTGGAAGAGCTTTGTTTTCTCTCCAGCATCTTTCATTGTTTGTTTGGGTTGTTTTTTGTTTTGTTTTTTTTTTTTTTTTCAATGATGAAGTACATAACTCCAAAATAAAACCATTGCTGGAAACGAGAAAGTCCAATCAAAAGCTACAAATTTCTATTCAAATTCAATATATTTCAAATTACAATTTTCAATATTACAATATTACAAATTCGTAATATTCCAAATTACAATTTTCTACAAATAGCTGTGACTTGAGCTGGAGTTTCTGGAAGTTCTGGTCAGTAGTTTGAAGCAGGGAGGTTTTGCCTCACCCTGGATTGGAAAGGACCAAACAACCCACAGGTGGTTTCCACACACTGAACCTCTGCAGGTTCTTTTGGACAGATTCTCTTGCTCTTTTTAGGAAGAATGGCTCAGATATGTTCAGCAGTTGTACATCAAATATTTCAGTCTTTGTCTCTCATGATGTTCATCCATTCCTCTGCTGCTTCCTTAGTTTGAGGCCGTTTGAGCTTCTGTGGGTTTCAATACTAATCCTAAATGTTGATTTCTTCGTGTTTTTTCTTTTGAGACAGTTTCTGAAGTCTCCTTGGCCTGATTGATTGGTGTTTAGTTTGATGAAAATAGCTTTTCCAGGCTGATAAACTGAGGAAGTGGTTTGCACATTAGGTCAGTGAATTCAGTTTTCACTCCCCAGAACAGAACTGCCAACCTGTAAATAAACTGCTCTGCTTTATGGACAAGACCTTTTTGAGTTGCTCCTTTGGAAAATTCCAGAAACGATCTTTTGAGCCACTGGGAAGGTTTATAAACACTACTTTCTAAATAATTTTAAAATGCTTTTAATTCTTTGTTCAGTCCTTGGAAGCATCAGGAGATTACGCCACTTGTGGAAACACTCTGATTTACTTGCTCTCCGCTTAGGCAGCAGATCAACGTGATTCTAAAAACTTGCCCAGAAACCTTTTGGGCCTGGTGAAATAAAGACTCTCTTTGTTCCTGCCGTGATTGACTCGCTGCTGCAGAGTAGGTGACATGTTGTGCCTACCAAGCATGTTTTCTGAGCAGAGTTTATATAAAGTTCATGGAACATTAAAATACATAGCCTCTTCTCTGCTAATAAAATCCCCTTTATTCTATTATTGGAAACGAATTTCATACAGAATCGCTAGTCAGGTTTGTGATGGGCCTTCTGGAATGAAGTCATTGGCAGTTTTCTTTTGCTGGTTGGATTGATGAAGCTGGTTTATTCCCTTTTTTCCAAAGACATTTGGGCAGTGGTTAAACTCCTTCACAATCCTTTTTTGAAAGTTTCAGGAAACTTGAAGGTGACAGAGCACACGTTCTGCATTCACTGCAGCGTGTGGAAGGCTCCTAGAGTGTGAAAGTGTTTTTAGGTGTTTGTCACTGAGTTTTTCTTGTTCCAAACACTGCTTTTAACAGGGGAAAAGGCATTTCAGATCTGCTGGATTCCTTTATTCTTCTTTTTTAATTTGAACTGGTTCTGGTTCTCTTTCTGGTGCACTGGCCCAGTGGCCTCAGAGCCTTACCTGAAGCTTTGAGATGTGTTTTATCCTTCTCCTATTCCCTGTCAAAGCCAAACACCTTGTTTAGATTTTTTTTCTTCTTTTTTTGGCTCCTCAGGTTCCTGTCTCCCTGTCTAGCATGGAAGAATTTAGTCCTGCTTGAATCCAGTCAAGTGTCCAGACCTTGCTGGTGGTTTTGATTTTTGTTGGAGCACTTGAAAAGTGAAGATGTCTCATTGAAGGTTANGAAAAGAGCTGATATTCTTCCAACTGGATGATGTTGAAATGGTGTCAAGCAGGGCAGCTTTTTTCTAATTATGGTACATTGCAAAATATTTCCTTTGGCTTTGGGAAAGGAAAGGAAAGGAAAGGAAAGGAAAGGAAAGGAAAGGAAAGGAAAGGAAAGGAAAGGAAAGGAAAGGAAAGGAAAGGAAAGGAGCTGTAGGAAGCTTTGGATGGCTCTGGGGGAAGCAGACTCTGCCCTGTCTCCATGTGCTGATGGGCCCAAACCTCTCGTTGGTGTGAGATTTTTGTGATCAGTGGCTCGATTTGGCTGTAGGGTTTTACATCTCTGAGGTGGGGGTACAGCCATGCTGCAGCTCTGTGTTCTGCCCAACCTGCTGCAGAACATTTTCATTCATAAATGGATTTCAGGTTGTGTAGGTGATTCCCACCCCAGCACCCCTTTGCTTTCAGGTCACTAAATAACATTACTTGAAAGCATTTAGCAGCCTCAGAAGTGCTTCTACAACAATAACTGTCTGTGAAGGGATATTGAACGGAACTAAAGGACAATTGTATAGATCTGTGCAGAGAAATATTTGTAAATGCTGTAATAACCTCTGAACTCTTTTTCCCAAGTTATGCAGGGATGAGTAACCCTGTTCACTCGGTACTGGGATTGCAGGTGCCCTGCAGGAGTGCAGGTGCACCTTGCTGTTCTGATTTTTGTCTTTGGCACAACCACATCTCCATCTCTCGTGGTTGATGTTCCATGTGGTGTTTGAAACCCTCAGCACTGGCAGCATCACTCTGTGTTGTGGTGTCAGGGATGTGCTGAGGTGCTCCAGGGGAGGAGAGGACAGATCTGATCTCCAGGGTTCGGTGTGACAGCAGATAACGCTGTGGCATGGGAGGGGTTTGGGGAGCAGATAAGGGGTCGGTGGTTGTTTGTCTCTGACCCTGTGCTGGAATAAGAGGGTGCTGGAATGCATCTGCTTCCAGCAGTGTGGGTAGTAGGGCACTACACATCTTCTGCCTTAAATATCCCTCCCAAGAGCTCCTGGCATGGGAAGGGATCGTTTCCCGGGGTAAGGGATCATTCCCAGGGGAAGAAGGGATCATTCCCAGGGGGAAGAGATCATTTCTCAAGGGAAGGAAGGGATCATTTCTCAAGGGAAGGAAGGGATCATTTCCCAAGGGAAGGAAGGGATCATTTCCTAGGGGAAGGGATCATTTCCCAAGGGGATGGATCATTCCCCAGGGGAAGGGATCATTTCCTAGGGGGAGGGATCATTTCCCGGGGGTATGGATCATTCCCCAGGGGAAGGAAGGGGTCATTCCCCAGGGGAGGGAAGGGATCATTCCCCAGGGGAAAGGGATCATTCCTTAGGGGAAGGGATCATTCCCCGGGGGAAGAAGGGATCATGTCCCAGGGGAAGGGATCATTTCCCACCCTGTGCCCAGCAGGAGCAGCTCTGTGTTTGCTCCCCACCTCAGAGGGCAGGGACAGCAGCACAGCTTGGGGATGCTCTGGGATACTCTGTAGTGCTACTGGAGGGCGAAATCATCAGGGAATTATAATTAGCATTGCAAAAAAGAGGGATAACGTGGGTACATGGTTTTGGTGGTGAGGGTGTGGACACAGATGAGAATGCACAATGAATCTGGCACTGGGGAGGGTGAAAAGCTCCCCTGCCAGGTCTCCAACACCTTTCAATCCACCCAGGTCAGCAGCACTGGTGTCTGGCTTTTCCTTTGGCCGAGGTATGGGAATGTGGAGTTCCAAACATACTGGGTTTGAATGTACAACTGCTTGTTTGCTCTCTAGGACAGACTTTATTTTAAATTTTGTGTCTTGGTCCTGGTTTGGTTTTACTTCAGCAAAAATCACTTTTTTTTCTCTCATGTTTTCAGCACCTTTTTTGTTCCCTTGGAGAGGGAACAGTCCCAGATTACACTGTGGAAGGCACATTGGATTTATTGATGTATCTTGAGTTTTAAAACAAATCAATACTCATTGTAAACTCAAGATACATCAATAAATTTCATTCAATTTCTATTGTGATTGCTGCTAAGGAATGTAGTTGGTTTTAATTTAAAACTGATCCAGGTACTTGGAATTATCTGATGTCTCAGTCAGGCACGAGGGAGTTTTCAGTGCCTTTCACCACTGCCTGAACCTGCTGGACTCCCTGGAAGTGTGGGATGGGGGTGCTGAAAGTTTGTTTGTGCACCTGAGTCTGGGATGGAGCAGGATCTGGATCAGCTCCGAGATCACTGGGGGAAAGCTTGGATTCTCCTGAAAATCAAAAAAAAAATGCACAAAAGCAAGAATGTCTGGGATGTACAGAAAAGTGGTTGTCTTTCTGCTATTTGTATTATTAGTAAATACAATATATAGCATTATCAGACCTAGGAAAATAGGGATTTTTATCCTTAATTAAAGATTTTTCTGGCTGCTGTTGCTGCCTGTTCTAAACTTTCCAGTGACTTTCACCAAATAAGTATTTTGATTAATTTATCCACCTGTTCTTAGATGGATATATGAGACTTCTATGGCATTTTTTTCTTTGCTCTTCTCTTTCCACATACATGGACACATTGGATATGCTGATAATTTACTGTATTATCAGTTTCAAGACTGTCAGAACTTGTAATGTTAAGTCTGTGTTTTTCACAATAGTAATTATTCTGTGCTCAGTGCTGAGAGATGTTGGTGTGTTTTTCTTCAATTATTTGATAACTTTTTAAGGTCTTTCCCTATTGGAGGAGTACAACCATGTGCTTTGTGTGGAAAAGTCAAAATTGGACTGCTTGGTTTGCACCTTGATGAATTGTTTGTTATCTCCGTGCCCCTGGGAGAGGAACCTGTTAAATCCCAAACCTGCACTCAGTGGTTTGCATCTCAAGCCTTACAGATGTGAGATAAATCACAAATAGAAGAATGACTGCCTGCAATCACTGCTGCCTTCTGGGGGGGAAATGAGCACTGGAATTAAAGCTTTTTGTGTGTGATCTGGATCCTGGTTCAGTGAGGTGCAGGCTGAGGTTTTATTTCTGTCCTTGACTCTGTTTGGGGATGTTCAGCCGGTTTGAGCAGAGCCAGGGAGGTTGGTGGGGGATCTCTGGGGCAGATTGTGCTGTATGATACAAAACTCTGTGGAGCTGGTGTTCTGCCCTAAGTCAGTCAGATCTTTTTAAACTCTAAAATGTTATAAATGCAACAGAGAAAAAAGAAACCATCCCACAGAAAATACTGTTTATCTACAGCTGACTGGCATGGAAGTGCAATGGTCTCAAGACTTGTAGAGCTCTCAAGTAGTTTCTCCTGCAGAAAATCAGATTTGTAGAGTTGTGTTGCAATTTGGTGTTTCAAAAATGGTTTGGCTTCTGATTCAGCTGTTTGAGAGTCCGAGGAGCATTTGTACTTTTGGAAATGTGAAGGGGTGGGCTTGAGCTTAAGTTGTAATTTGTCTTTTCTGATGTATGAACAGCTCGGTTTGATACTGGATTGCAATTCTTGTCAGTGTGTATTCACAATTTAATTTTAGCACTCCCTGTAAAAACACTTGTGATAATGTAAACCTTCATCATCCAGAAGAGATTCTTGACTGTTGAGGTTTTTTCTCATTTTTCTGCAGCTGTTTATTCCTTGCATTCCTTAGACACTGATGTCTGAACTTTTCTCCCCAATACCTTTTGCTTTTAAGTTATCAAATGTGTATTGAGTCCTTAAAAAAAAAAGTGCTTTGAGGTCATAGGGATAATAATTGTATCTAAATCATGCATTAGGAAAAATTGAGAAAATATATGTGCACAGTTTCTCTAGGAAGGCAGTCTGTATTATCTAAAGTAGAGGCAGAGTAGGAAAATCAGTTTTAAGAGATGATGATATTAAACCTTTAAGAACAAAGCAATGCACAACACTGAGCTTGTATCTCTTGGCATGGTGATCTATAAATGCTTCTCAAATGTACAGCAGAAAAAACTACTGATTTTTTTTTTTTTGAAAGAAACTTCTACTTGCATTTTATAGCTGTCCTTTAACTAAAGTATGATTTTTTTAATGGTTTGGGGTTTTTTTTAATTGTGCCTTTCTTGGCCACTTGGTATTTAGGAGAATGATTAATCTGTGGGGTTTATTTTTGTTGTTCTGCAGCGGATATAATTTCTACAGTAGAATTTAACCATTCTGGAGAGTTGTTAGCAACAGGAGACAAGGGAGGGAGAGTTGTCATCTTTCAACAGGAGCAGGAGGTGAGTGCTGTCAAAATTCACTGTGTTACATGTTCTTTTATTCCCTTTTTAAAGACAAGGAGCATGTTTTTATAAACCCCTTTACACAAAGTGCGTGATAAGTGATTACAGTACTGAAATTTAATGAGAACTCCGTGACACTGATAGAAATTATTTTAAACTCTCTGGCTGTGGTGCTAAAGGATGTTGACGGTGAAAACCAAAAAGGGGCAGGACACAAAGGACCCTTGGGGGAGCTGAAGTTGGTTCTTTTACAGTGACTCTCCCTGGCTGTGCCAATGATTTCAGATTTCACTGTAGCTGGGGATATTAAAAGTTGCCCTTAAGCAAGTGTGTGACTGTGACCTCAGATGTCCTTTTGCACTCTGGTTTCAATCAGGTAAAACCACAGAACCCTCACACTGAGGCATCTTTCCTCCTTTTATCCCTGTTTTTTTGGTCTTTAGGCTCTACCCCCATGCCAGAGCTGCAGTGCCTGATTTTAACCGAGGCTGTAGCTGGAAGTTGCTGTGGTTAGAATGGATTTCAGGGAGATGGGAGTTCAGGGAGATGTCACTGCTAGTTTTTATTTATTCTTTACTTGAATTTCCATTTTAAAAGCTGGGGAATTCTGGTTCCTAGAGCAGGGGCCAGTCCGTGGGCGAGGCACAGCCCGGTGCCAGCAGCTCCCCTCGGTCAGTGGGGACATCTAGTGGGGCTGCCTGGCACCAGCTCCTCAGGTGTTTGTGGCTTTTTATTCTTTTTAATTTTTTATTACTTTTAATTCTTGAGTTGTAGCTCGGTGCTTTTAAGACTTCTCTTGTGTAGTTTAAAGTTGCAGCAGTTCCTTGCCTGCTCTCAGGTGAGCTGGGTTTAAATGACTCCTGGGTTTTTGGCGTATAATCCAAGCTCACATCCTTGGGAGCTGGGATCCAGGGTAGGAAGAACCACCTGGGTTGTCAGATGAAATTCCACAGAGTTGTTTTTGGCTCCTCTGTGTTTAGGGAATGATTTATATTTAAGGACTTAATTCCCTGATGCACTGGTAGTTGGTTGTTCCAACAAACAACTGTCTAGAGCAGGTTTTATATGTGAAAATGCATAAAATTAAAAGCATTTTATTTGGAATTCTGTGCCCCCCTCTGCCACACTGCTCTGGAGAGCTTTGCAGACCAAGCCTGCAGGAAGAGGAACCCTGAGAGGGGCTGTGTGAAGAAAACCTGGGTGGCTTCACCCACTGCCAAGCTGCTGCCACCTCCGGGCTGGAATGTGGCAGCCGGTGACATCAGCTCGGTGCCAGGCAGGAAGTGAAGGCTGCAAATCCCAGAAACTGAGCAGGAATTTGCGTAGGCACAGAGCAATTACCTCAATTGGAATTTAACATCAGGCCAACACCTCTCCTTGTTTGGAATATTTTTTTCTTTTTCCTTTGAGCACCATGAGACTGAGAGTTTCAATTTTGATTTTATCCCAAGGATGGATTTCACATATTTTACTGGGTTTATGTATTATTCTGGTCCTGTAAAGTTTTACTAAAATACACACATAGAATATTTAAACCTCAGTCGTTATGGTAAGGCTGGAATTGAAGGAAAGTTCCCTGGGTTTCCTAAGGCATTTCCTACAGCACAATAGATTTCCTTTCCAAGCTGTTCCAGCTTCACTTGTTCATTCTGACTGAGGCTTAGAACAAAGTCCCTTCTCCAGGGTGGGAAAAAGTGTAAGGGACAAGTGTGGTACAGAATTCTGGTGCCAAATGTGATTTCTTTTTGCCCCCTTATCCCTTCCCAGTCCCCAGCTTATTTTGAAGTGTAAGAATTCCTGCCAGCTCTCAGGGTATGAAGCACAAGAAAATGATGCAAGGAATGTGACAAATATGGGCCAGCAAGGGTTGTATCAGATGTGTTTTGGTGAGGTCCTGAGGGCTGAAATGAGCCCATGGACATGAGACAGCAGAGAAGGAAGGAGCTGAGGCCCCAGCCAGGAACATATCACAGCAAAGGCATCTGATGGTGCAATCTCTGGGGTGGGTGGGACAGGAATAAATCACAAAATTCAGCTTGAAAGCACTTCAGGTAAACACGGGGAGCACTACACCAGAAATGGATCCAGTTTTCTGCACTCAGTGGATGAAATTCAAGATTCAGTCCATGCAGTGCAATATTTTGGTGCCTAAGACACAGCTTTCAGAAGGAGAAATCATGCAAATTTTTCAGTTTTGCAAACATTTCCAGCTGGACAGGTGAACTCTAATGCCAGAGCTGTGTTCAGCAGAGGTGATGAGCTTTTTGCCCTTCCAGAATGAGGAAGAAAAAGCTGCTTAAGCGTTTCAGAAGCTCTCAGGGGACTTGGAGATTATAAAGCAGAATAGTGGAGCTGCTGGTATAAATTTAGAGGTGCCATGTGGGATTTCCATGGTGTGCCTGGAAAGCTGAATGTACTCACAGAGTAGATTTGCCATTTGTGTGTCTGTGTTGCAGGGGAAGGAATATTCCCTTGAAACTGCAAAGGTGGAAAAATTAAAGATGGAAGAAGTCGTGGGTTATTTTTTTTAATGAAATATTTAGGCAAAATACAAGTTTGTTCAGCTGCTCAGCATTGATGTGAGAACTTGGAGATGTTATTCACATTCTGAGGGCAGTTTTTGAAAACTTAAGCTGCTGCATAAACTGCCTCTTCTCTGAGGTTTTCTTGGCCAAAATAGTAGAAACTTTAATAAATTTCTTGCTAGAGAGATGAAGCTCATCTCATTTGGTTGACAGGCTGATGAAAATCAAGCAGGTTGTACCCCAATGTGCATTGTGCACGTCTCTTGATCATTTAATTCTCTTTTCAGAACAAAACCCAGTCTCACAGTAGGGGAGAATACAATGTTTACAGTACCTTTCAAAGCCATGAACCAGAGTTTGACTACTTGAAAAGTTTAGAAATTGAAGAGAAGATCAACAAAATTAGGTGGTTACCCCAGAAAAATGCTGCTCAGTTTTTATTGTCTACAAATGGTAAGTTTATTTTGCACCATAACGTGTTATTCTGTAGGTTTGCTGTTAGGATTGGGTCTAATCCTCTCCAAAAGGCTGGAATCAAGCAGGGTTTAACTGCAGGGATGTGGGGATGTGGTTCTGGTGGCTTTCCTGGGCTCAGGTGTCCCCAGCACAGGGTGGCTTGTTGGGAATTTAACTGCTTTGTAGCCCAGAGACCTTCCTGTGTATGTGAGTCCTGTGTCAGAGCTTCCATTAATCCTTCACAGCAATCTCTGTCCTAATGAAACTTGCTCTAACTCTTATAAAAAGAACAAGCTGTGGAGGAGGTTTTTTAATGCTTTTTATCTTGTCTTGTTTCCCCCAAGCAGCATTTTTGTCTTTTTTGGTGCACGTGGGCGGCCTTGTCTTGTTTGAAGGCATCAGCAGCGATGACTGGTGTCTCTCCACAGCTCTCATTTTAAACTCTGGCTGTTTCATTGCAGATAAAACAATAAAGTTATGGAAAATCAGTGAAAGGGACAAAAGACCCGAGGGTTATAATTTAAAGGAGGAGGATGGACGGTATAGGGATCCTACTACAGTTACAACACTACGGGTGAGTAGCTCACAATCAGCTCGTTCCTCCTCTGCCATGGCTCTCCCAGAGGAGGAACTGCCCCATCACACCTTAACCTCATCCTTCCTGTGATGCCCCTTGGCAGAAACACTGACTTTGAGGATATTTCGTGCAGCACAGATGCTGGAGGACTGTGCTGAGCAGTTCTGATGTCTGGGGCAGCTCTGGAGCTCACTCCTGCCCTGCTCTATTGCAGGTGCCGGTGTTCAGGCCCATGGACCTCATGGTGGAAGCCAGCCCACGAAGGATATTTGCCAATGCCCACACGTATCACATCAATTCCATCTCCATCAACAGCGACTACGAGACGTACCTGTCTGCAGACGACCTGCGGATCAACCTGTGGCACCTCGAAATCACAGACAGGAGTTTCAGTATCCTTCTGCCATCCTCCTGTGGGCTGGGAACGGGAAAACTCTCAGATTTTATTTCCTGTCATGAGAATTGTTCAGTTTATATACAGAGAATTGATCTCCATTTATTCTGGTTATTTCTCCCTAGTAATTGTAAGGGCTTTTACTTCTGGAGAAGGAATGGTTTGGTTTGGAAGGGATATGAAAGCTCATCCAGGTGGGCAGGACACCTTCCACTATCTCAGCTTCCTCAGACACTTCCAGGGGTGGAGCAGCCACACCTGTGTGGAGTTTTTCATACAAAATAACATTTTATAATGTAGCAGAATTAATATAACTAATAACCTGTGGCACCTAGAAATCACAGACAGGAGTTTCAGTATCCTTCTGCCATCCTCCTGTGGGCTGGGAACAGCAAAACTCTCAGATTTTACTTCCTTTCATGAGAAATGTTTAGTTTATATACAGAGAATTAATCTCCATTAATCCTGGTTATTTCTCCCTAGCAATTGTAAGGGCTTTTACTTCTGGAGAAGGAATGGTTTGGTTTGGTTTGGTTTGGTTTGGTTTGGTTTGGTTTGGTTTGGTTTGGTTTGGTTGGGACATGAAAGCTCATCCAGGTGGGCAGGACACCTCCCACTATCTCAGGTTCCTCCAGGGGTGGAGCAGCCACACCTGTTTCAAGTTTTTCATACAAAATAACATTTTATAATGTAGCAGAATTAATATAACTAATAACCTGTGGCACCTAGAAATCACAGACAGGAGTTTCAGTATCCTTCTGCCATCCTCCTGTGGGCTGGGAACAGCAAAACTCTCAGATTTTACTTCCTTTCATGAGAAATGTTTAGTTTATATACAGAGAATTAATCTCCATTAATCCTGGTTATTTCTCCCTAGNTGGAGGAGCTGACAGAGGTGATCACGGCTGCAGAGTTCCACCCCAACAGCTGCAGCACCTTTGTCTACAGCAGCAGTAAAGGCACCATCCGCCTGTGCGACATGAGGGCGTCAGCGCTCTGTGACAGACATTCAAAGTGTGAGTGCTGCCCTCCCTGTGCCACAGGACCTCTGCTGATAGGTTATATCAAACTCTGAATTGTCTGTGTAGGATTCCTGTAGAATATTGAACAGCCTAAAATCTAAAAAAGCCTAAAAAGCCTAAAATCTAAATAGATCTTTGATGTCTTGCAAGGCTGACCTGAAACAGAGACTGGACGGAGCTGGGAATAAAGTCGGGATTTATTGAAAGGTCTCCAGAATCCACCTTGGGCACCACAAGAGCCCGGCCAAGGCTGCACCCAGGGTGGACCAAGAATGGTCACAAAAATGGCTGAGTGGTCCTGAGAGAAGTTACATTTTATAACTTTTGGTCCATTTGCACATTGGGGTTTAATTGTCCAATTGCAGCTTCAGGCTGTGAGGTCCCATCCTTCTTGTTCCTCCCTCCAGCCCAGCCTTGTTTGTGCTTTTGGGCCTGAAAACTTCTGGCATTGTCCTTCAGCAGGAAAGGATTTGTTTTGTGTCCCTGCTCTGGCAGAGAGCTCACCAGCACTGAATGTGAGGCTCAGAACTACATCCCTAGAAAAATATGAAAACTAAAACTTAAGGCATCATCTTAAAATTATATTTATGTTTTTCATGAGTAAAAATAGTGAATAAAATGAGTAGCAGATTCTGTTTAGACACCAGGAATGGCTTGTTGCACACTTCAGGTGGTTAAAAGCCATTTGGTTTGTACTTGATGCTGGAAATCTTGCCTGTGTGAATCAAGACTTCACATATCAGCAAATAATTCATTTTTTAATCAGCTGACTTTGGCTCGCTACAACAATAAGAGAGTGTGGCAACTGCATTACCAGTGTTTCTCCTTGAATATTTTATATAACAGAGTAACACAAGGTGGAAAACTTATTGAGACAATGTTAAAGTAATTTGGATGTATCTTGTATCAAAGAGACACAAATTTACCTCTTGAAATGCCTGTGTTGTTTTCCTGCAGTGTTTGAAGAACCAGAAGATCCTAGCAACAGATCATTTTTCTCTGAAATCATCTCTTCCATATCTGATGTCAAATTTAGCCATAGTGGTCGATATATGATGACTAGAGATTATCTGTCAGTGAAGATCTGGGATTTAAATATGGAAAACAGACCTGTGGAAACATACCAGGTATTGGGTGAAAATCACGTGGGTTGGAAATTAAAAAACCTGGACAGAGGCTGAGTCTTACTGATGGCCTTGGTGTGGCTGTTACAGCTTTGGCTGTGGATTCAGGCAGAGCATCCCTGAGGTTTGGGGATTCCACTCCTACTGAAAGATCTTGGGTGGTGGCAGAACCCAAACCCAAATTTGGGGATGAAAAAGCCTCCCTCTGAGCCAGTGGGAATAATTTGGGAGGTGGAGAGCCACGGGAACCACGACAAGTCTTTGGCTGTCTTTATGTACTCTGTTATTTCCTGACGAAAACGGGAGGTGAAACATTTCCTTTTCATAAAATGTTTTTAGCCGCTGTAGCCCTGATTTCAAGCCTGAGATGTTTTGGTTTCTAAAATTCTTTTCCCAGGCGATCTTCTGTAAACAAGAGAAATGTTTTTGTAACTGTACCTATGTTTATCCATTCTTTCTCACAGGGGGGTTTTCTTCGTTTCCCTCTGGTTTAACCAATGTGATTGAAGAGGTTTGCCTTTGTTTCGCCAATCAGATTGGTCTGTGCAAAATGGTATAAAAGGGAGACACATCCCAAAAATAGGGAGTCATTTTTCTAACCTTCTGATCTGGAGAGTTTGTGTCGTTTTGGGT
Organism: Oxylabes madagascariensis; assembly: GCA_013400675.1. Classification (NCBI taxonomy): domain Eukaryota; kingdom Metazoa; phylum Chordata; class Aves; order Passeriformes; family Timaliidae; genus Oxylabes; species Oxylabes madagascariensis. Next base: position 42,579 of record VYZR01035290.1, read on the forward strand.
GTAAAACAGCGATAAATTGCTGAAAATTGCTCTTTTTCTTGTAAGGAAGAGCTCCTGTGAGCAGCCTCAGGTTCCTTGCTTTTGGNGGTATAAAAGGGAGACACATCCCAAAAATAGGGAGTCATTTTTCTAACCTTCTGATCTGGAGAGTTTTTGTCGTTTTGGGTGTAAAACAGCGATAAATTGCTGAAAATTGCTCTTTTTCTTATAAGAAAGAGCTCCTGTGAGCAGCCTCAGGTTCCTTGCTTTTGGAGCAGTCTGGCTGTTTTCCAGGTGCGTGACTCCAATGCTCACTCATTTCTCTGATCCCCTTTTCCAGGTGCACGAATACCTCAGAAGTAAACTCTGCTCGCTGTATGAGAACGATTGCATCTTCGACAAGTTCGAATGCTGTTGGAACGGATCAGACAGGCAAGTGGAATTCTTATCCCTGTGCAGTTCAGATCTTTCCAGGTTATTCTTAGAATGGGCAGTGGGGCATTAATACCTGATTTTGGACAATGCTGCAGTACTTCAGTAGATTTTAACTGTGCATTCTTAGCTCTGTAAGGATTTGCACCAGACCTCTAGGGAAACCTGTGGGAAAACCTTCCAGGAATGTTCCTTTTTACAGTGGTTTGCCTTGGCAGTGACCTGCCAATAACAGCACTTAGGACAGCTCTTGCTTCTGTGCTAATCGTGTCCTTAACTGATTATTTGCTGCATTTAAAGCAGCTCTTGGTTCCCTGTCAGCACTCTCAGGCATGGTGCTTTTTTATTTATTTTTTTAAATTTGGCATCTCTCTGTTCAAATATTTTTTGCAGCAAAGGAGAGACAGGGAAACTTGTAAATGTATTTTTCTTACTGAACAGCTGCTGCAGAATCAGGAGCTGTGAGGGATTTTCACAAACCAGATGTGCTGCTTAGTACCTAAATTCACACAACCTGTGTGTCACTAAAATCACATGGCTAAAAAACTGATGTGTTTGGGGTTTGTTGGATCTCTCCTGTGTGTGAAAAGCAGATTAAATAATGACATTTGAGGTGCATGGATAAATAAATAATGACATTTGAGGTGCGTGGATAAATAAATAATGACATTTGAGGTGCATGTTAGGGTTAGGGTCGTGTGGAGTGGTAACAGTGTTCATGGTGTCCAGGGAGGTACAGCCACCAGCAGGGAAACAGATGAGAGAAGTCTCTTATTTTATTAAGCTCAAAAATCCATTTTTATTTCCCTCAGGGCTGGGAGAAGAAGATGAAGAGAGTGCAGGAGCAGGGTTGTGGGGTTTTATAGGGGCGGAGTTTTAGGGTTNTTAAAGCAGCTCTTGATTCCCTGTCAGCACTCTCAGGCATGGTGCTTTTTTATTTATTTTTTTAAATTTGGCATCTCTCTGTTCAAATATTTTTTGCAGCAAAGGAGAGACAGGGAAACTTGTAAATGTATTTTTCTTACTGAACAGCTGCTGCAGAATCAGGAGCTGTGAGGGATTTTCACAAACCAGATGTGCTGCTTAGTACCTAAATTCACACAACCTGTGTGTCACTAAAATCACATGGCTAAAAATCCAATGCGTTTGGGGTTTGTTGGATCTCTCCTGTGTGTGAAAAGCAGATTAAATAATGACATTTGAGGTGCATGGATAAATAAATAATGACATTTGAGGTGCATGTTAGGGTTAGGGTCGTGTGGAGTGGTAACAGTGTTCATGGTGTCCAGGGAGGTACAGCCACCAGCAGGGAAACAGATGAGAGAAGTCTCTTATTTTATTAAGCTCAAAAATCCATTTTTATTTCCCTCAGGGCTGGGAGAAGAAGATGAAGAGAGTGCAGGAGCAGGGTTGTGGGGTTTTATAGGGGCGGAGTTTTAGGGTTTGGGTCAAAGGAGGAGTTAACAAAGGTAAGATCCAATTCCAGTGACCTTAAAACGGGAAAATTCACAGATAACAAAATACCTCAAAGGGTCCAGGGAAGGAAAAAGGGCGTTTTGGGGAGGTTTAAAATGTATAAAACATTGCAGTACCTGCTGCCCTTTAGCTGTAGCAGGCGTGGGTGAGGCCATTGGCGTGATCTGATCTGGGACCCTCCTTGCTAAAAGGCGAAAAAATTCCCCACTGACCTCTTCCCTCCTTCCCCCCCTGCGCAGCATTGTCATGACAGGCTCCTACAACAACTTCTTCAGGATGTTTGACAGGAACACGAAGCGGGACATCACCCTGGAGGCGTCGCGGGAGAACAACAAGCCGCGCACGGTGCTGAAGCCGCGCAAGGTGTGCGCCAGCGGCAAGAGGAAGAAGGACGAGATCAGCGTCGACAGCTTGGACTTCAACAAGAAGATCCTGCACACGGCCTGGCACCCCAAGGAGAACATCATCGCTGTAGCTACCACAAACAACTTGTATATATTTCAAGACAAGATGAATTAGGGTTGGCATTCCTAACTGAAGAGTCACTTCCTGCATAGTTGAAATAGTTGAATCTAGCATTTGTACCTTGTAACGAAAGCGAGTGAGAGGTCCATTATGGCACCCCTTTCCAGTGTTTAAAAATGTGCCATACGACAACACACTTTTATAGCTCCATGGAGAAGGCTCTGTGGCTCTGTTGTCTCCATGCCTGCTAGCCATTTAGGTGAGGATAGGGCACTTTTTAATTTAAATGACTACTTGCACCATCTTGCCTAATGGACTAGACTGGACTGTCTCAACATCAGTTTACTCCACTTTTTATGCCTTCCATTGTGATGACGTCAGACACAGGGAAAGCCTTCAATCATGCTATGGGATTTAATTGTGTAACCTCATTACTGTATCATTCGTGGCCCCCTTTTTTTATTAAATACAGCTCATTCTTGCTGTGGCTTGTAGCATTCCTCCTCCTTCTGGCCTCCTGGACTCCCCCTTCCCCCTTCGTCCCCCTCCACCTCGCCTCGGTGGTGGTGTATGGAAAAAAAAATAAACAAAATAAAGCACATAAAATGGGTCCGTTTGGGGTCAGTGGTAAAGGGGGTCTGTGTTGCAACAAATGTTTTAATAAACAGTTGACTGTAATCACTCCTTGCCATGTCTGGCACCAAAAAAAAAAGAGAAAATAAGGAAAAAAAAACAAACAAA
>VYZR01035299.1:656-20444 GCA_013400675.1 Oxylabes madagascariensis
TTCATCTTTTCCTCAAAAGAAGGGGAACACAGTAGATACAGGAGTGCTCATGCTGAAGTTTAAAACTCAACTGTTTAGTTTCTAATGTTGGTGTGAGATCTGGTTTATGCTAATGCCTTGCAAGTAATCATTTCCATTGTAAATAACATTAAAAAAGCTGACATGGCAAGTGATGATAATTTGAATGTTTGATGTTGGTCCTTATTTAAACATAAAAAGGATTTCTGACTTGACTGTATGGGAGTGGCTGTGACGTGGTGCACTTTTGGAAGGCAGGCTTCTAGGGGTGGAACAGCAGCATCCTTAGCAACAGATGATTAGAAAAAATAGGTGGGTTTGAAATGCACTGTTAAAAATGTGGTTATCTTGATAACCATTCCCAATTAATTATTTTCCTAATGGAAATTAAATTTGAGGTACTTAAACGCAATTATTTTTAATTACTTCCTTGGTCTGATTTGAAACAATGGAATGCTTTTTCAAAGAAATACCCAAAAATCTTTCTTCTAATTCTTCTCTCTACTGGAAACTGTGTAGAAGGGCTATTGCCTCTCTAGATACTGATAAACACCCCCATTTCTTGATTTTGGAGAAGATTTGGTGTTTGTGTATTTTATATTCTTACAATTATTAACCCTTCCCATGCAGAAATCAAATTCCCTGGTTGTCATTTGGAGATGCTTCTCCCACATTTTTCAAGGAACAGGCAGGCATTATTTGCGAGTAACAGAATCATAGAATCACAGAATGGTTTGGGTTAGAAGGGACCTTAAAGATCATTCAGTTCCAAGCCCCTGCCACAGGCAGNTCAGCTCAGCACGGGATCGTCGACCTGGAGTGAGTGGCTCCTCTCAGCGTGGATGTATTTGGATTAATGTCCTCAGTGGTGTTGAAAGTTGACTGGGGTTAAGCTGAAAAAAAATCCAACAAGATAAGTGGGGGTTTGTCCCTGATTCTGTTTGTTTGCAGCTACTTAGGCAAGAATGAACAAAACAGCTCAGCCTGTGATTGGTTGTTATCATAGTCCTTGTTTTAAACTGCAGAAATTCCTGGTCTTAGCACAGGGAGAGGACATGGTGTTTTGAAAACTTACAAATGTAATGTATTTCTGCTCTGTGATTAAAATTGTGTTAACTTGATCCAAGGAAATAATAAAAGAGCCTTGCTGGAATGATCAAAGACAGTTGATAACCAGAAAACTATCCTATGCCAACAGAATAGGTGCTCAAAACTGTTAGAAATTCTCCTTCCAAAATAGTTAATTAATATACAGCTGTGTTCCTGACTCATTAACATACATGTGTTCCTTTTTGCCTGATTACCCTTTCAGAAAGTGTGGGCTGTACCCTCATTTTTTAAATTGGCAACCCTTCCTGTGAAACTACAGCACCACTAGCTTGTGGGAAGAGGTTGCATTCCAAGTAGCTTTTGAATGGGTTTTTTTTTCTAGTTTTGGCATGTTATTACCTACTATCTTAAATTCATTTTAAATTCATTTTAATCTAAGGGAAAAGACCTATCAATCAAATAGACTCTTCAGATTCCTTTAAGTCGAGCGATCCATTTCAGCCTTTCCCCACCCCAGACATTCCCAAAGAACAAGAAGCAGATCTATTCTGTGATCCATTTGCTCCCACCAGCATCAGTAAAGAGGCTGACCCCAACAATTTTGCAAACTTCAGTACTGTGAGTAAACACTTTTTACATTTGTTTCAGTATAACGGCAGCTTTGAAATGTTCACACTGAAGTCTTCAGTCTAATTTCAATTATTAAAACATATCCCGTGTACAGAAGGGATATTGCTTCCAGTTAAAACAGTGTTTACATTTAGTTTACAGCTGAGGCTGTCCTAAAACAAAATGCTGCAAAATGTTGTAGTTAATGTTTAAATTGCATTGGATTTATGCCTTTTTTCATGGAGGCCTCCTAGCTTTTGGAGAGGATTTCAAAAATATCTATGTTCTAGGGATTATCCATTTTATCAATGTGTGCAGCAGATTTAAATTACAAATCTATAACAAGCACATTGTTAACTACCCAAAAAATAATCCAAAATGTGATTTTAATTTAACTGTCACTGAACTGTTTGGTCGTAATTTTAATGTACTGAAATACTAACAAACGGCCTCATAACAGTGTATGTTAATAAAGTATCATTTGATGAGTTTTGAATGGTTAGTAAATTCCAGACTTATGCACAATGAAGTAAAATAGAAAGTGTCTCTTTATAACCAGAATTCATTTCATAGAAGTCGTGGTGTCCAAGCAGTAGAAGCAAATCTAAAGGTTTGTGCATGCCTATATACTATTTCTTTTTCTTTTGAGCTTTTGCAAGTAGAAGTTTTGAAAGGCATCATCTCACTTTCAAGCCTGATACCTGTTAAATGCAATTTGCATTTACAGTATCTTGACCATAATGCTCTTTTTCTGTTTAGGCCTAATAAACTACATGCTTGGTTGAAGTAAACTAAGGATTGTCAGGCTCTCAAAGTAGACTTGCTCTGGTTGGTGTGTCTTGGAGCATGGTAACTTCTGAAATGTGGTTATCCATCCTTGGTAGTAGCTAGGGGGACTGAGAAGCCAGTTTGGAGGAGTGGCAAAAATGTTTATTATCTTTATGAAGGAAATAGAATTCTTTTCCAGCTGCAATTACTGAGAATACTGAGTGCACTATGGAGAAAACTCAGGTGTTTCTGCTTTTATTTCCCACAGAAGCAGCTCAAAGCAGAGACCTGGAGTCTCTAACCTCTAACCCTTTCTGTTAAAGCTAGGACGTCCATGAGGACAGGGGCTTCACCTACCTCTCAATTTTTCTGCATGTTTGCTAGGAAGAAACTTTAGCATAATCTTTTGTATTTTATTTAAGATGATACCCATGAGCTATGTTTGATTTATAATCATTGTACCAGAGATATTTAGTTCACAGTCGGTTCTCATCAATATACATTGAAATAATCTGTTCTTTTTTTCCCCCTCTCATATCATGCTGACCTTTCTCTGTATTACTACCAACCTTCTAACTCTACAGTTACCCTTATTATTTTGCTGCTTCTTGACAGCAATGTTTTTCACCTACACATTCAGAAACAGTCAGTCTACAGCTAAATTTTTGCAATCATTTTCACCTGGAAAAGTCATCTCTAATGAAAGCAGGATAAATCAGGATGGCCTACAGTGTGAATAGGAGTGTGCTTTGCAAAATGTTCTCCTGATTTATTCAAAGGTTTTCTTGTATAGACTGGTATTTGTCCAGAATAAAACTGTATTTAAATTATAGCACTTTCTGCTCAGTAATGTTTTTGAAACTTAATACTGAAATTTGAAACATGGCATATTTCATTAAAATACGTCAGTTTGATGGCTTCAGTGCACTTCTTAGTAGTTAAACCTTAGACTAAGCCAATTTAGTCTACTACAACTACAGAACAAGTAATATTTGAAAACTAGAACATGTATAATTATTGGAAAACTAATTTTCCTTTAAACTGAGTGTTTGGACAGTAATAATTATCGCTGTATTATTGATCTGTTTTATTTTGTCTTTTAAACATGCAGTATTCCACTGAGGAAGACATGATTGAATGGGCTAAGAGAGAAAGTGAGAGAGAAGAAAAAGAAAGATTGGCAAGACTAAAACAGCAAGAGCAAGAAGACTTGGAACTGGCTATTGCACTCAGTAAATCTGAAATATCAGAAGCATGAAGTTTAGAATAAGATTTTATCTGACGTAAACTGTTTTGTCCCTTTTCCTGAGTACCTAATCTATTTAAATGTTAATCAGAAAATGCATATATACAAGAAACTATGAAAGGTTTAAAATTTCTGAAAGTGATGTGAATGTTTCTGCTAAATTCAATCCTTTTGGTTATTGTTTCAATAATTGTTAAATTTAGCATTCAATTTCTCTCAAGTTTTCAGGAGAGCAAAGTACTTTTCCCAGCTGAAAGCAAATCAGTTTAAAATGCAGATAGAGAGATTGGGGTTTGACTGTAATCTATCAGCAGTTGGTAATTGAGCATAAAGTGAACACAGCAATTATTCTGTCATGGCTGACTGTCTCCCATCAAGCAGTTAGTCACTGGAAACCTTTTATCCTTCTGAACGGGTTTTAGTAATGCCAGAGTTGTGGAGTGCTTTATTTTATATGTATGCATATAGATTCTTTTTCTCCTTGTTGAAGATTTTATGTTGGATTTAACATAATCTTCATGGAATATGCATCAGAAAGAGTATGTCTTTCTGAAACCTTTATTGCTTTCCCTGCATGATCACAGGTTTTAAAACAGACCTGTTATTTTGTTTTATAAAGCAATTGAGCTGAAAATTCATGTGCATTTGCTGTTGGCTAAGGTGACTGTCAAATTGTGAGACCCCACTGCTATTTGAGCCACTTTTGCCTGTGAAATATGCAGCTGAACTGGCAAGTTAATGAGTTCCATTTGAAATAGGATTGATAATAGAAAAAAAAAAAACAGGTAGTCTGATTTCTGTTTTTTTTTAACCACAGTTGTTTTCTGTATATGTAATTTATTGAATGCCAACTGATAGTTGCACCTTAAACTGAATGATTTCTGAATGGTCACTGAGTCAGAGTAGGATTGATAGAATGTTAATGAAAATAACTTAATGGAAATAACTTATTGTTCATTTTGAATGAATTCTATTTGGAAAATCAGTTTCATTAAAATAATTCCAAAAAGAATAATCTTGTGCCCTGTCTAAGAAAAATAGATGGCAGCAGCATAAACATCTAGAAGGGGTTTTTTTCTTGCACTTTTAACCTGTGGTATTTCTTCTGAGGAAATTGAAGTGTTTCAACACACAGCACTGGGGCAAACGGGGAGAACTCAGCCATGCTTCACTATATTTAAGCTCTTCCCATTACCTGTCAATGCTGCTGTTGCATGAGTTTGAAGGTTTTCAATTTTTCAGGAAAAAATGAGTAACCTGACTGGGATGGTTTTTCTTTTGCACTGGGAGATGAGCATTTAAACACCTGCTCAAAAAAAAGTAACTTAAAATTTTGCAAGTATTGAATAGTTATAACTTATCTTACACATCTTTGTAATGAGTGTACACTAATCTTGCAAATCATATGCTTAACTGGATTACATAGTTTCTTATCTTTTGTTAAAAATGTATACTCAGTGGACCAACACAATATTATATGTATATATTATATATATATTCCTGGTTTCCTTTATGGAATTTAAAGTTTTGAGTCATTTGATGTTACATTTCATGTTACTGACTCTGACTATAGGACTTTTACTCAGACTACCAACAAACCACTGCTGTGAGCTAAATGGCATTACTTTATGAAGTTTTAACTGTTGGTTTTTGTTTTTTTTAAACAACTTGTTCAGGTGGGATTAGCCTCTATTTATAGACTTCCCTTTTGTTTAAAAATTCTAACAATAGCCTGTAATTATGAAGAAATAAAGTTTAAGTACATAAATGTGAACTGTTTGCCTGTTTTTTTCAAGAGGGTGCTGTGAGAGGTAAAGCATTTGTGTAATGCAGTGTGAGGTGTCCTGACTGTGATCTGGTGTCTGTGGCCTTTGCCGCCTGACACACCAGCCAAGGGGCACCTTCACAGAATTAGAATCCACTGGCAGAATTGTGTTGCCTTCTGTTATTTCCCCAGTAACTTCTCAACAATTTCAATTACCTACGTAGGTTTAAATTGGCTGTTTCAGAATTTGAGTATTTAGCAAATTTATGGCTTCAGTATTGGAGTGTTTTAGTTGTTCTTTAGCCTGAATCTTCAAAGTCATTGTGTGCATGGGATGTGCAACCTCATGTTTCTGTTTTTGCAATACTGACAGAATGGTAATTTAGATGATACTGGATTTAAATAACAGATGGTAAGATTAGGCAAGTAACATATTAGTTCAAAATACTGGCAATGAAAGTCCTATTTCTTGTTATGAAATTCTGTATCATGTCAGTGAATACTCTTGAATTTAATTCCACTGTTAACTAGTGTGAACATGAAGATTGGCTTTCAGATGCATCCATTGTTTCTTAGGAAGAGGATAGTGATTTTCCTTAATGAAAGATCTTTTTTGATCTTTTGTGGTAGGTAGAGTGGAGTTTAGTTGCCCATGTGAGTGTTACTGAACTCTTGAATTCTCTGCAGAGTTGAGTATGCAGGCACCTCTGAGGCTTAAATTAGGAAAGGCACAGAAGAGGAAGCTGGGGAGGACAGCATAATGTTATCCCAGAAAAGGTGGGAAGGATCTTGTAATTCATCAGCTGACAAGCCATCCATCAGTGATATCCTGAAACAGAAGTCATTTTCATCCACAAGCTCTTTAAAGAAACATGAATAGCAAAACATACATAAATAACACCAGCTGCATTCCCATTCCTTGCTCAGAATACTTCAGGATTGCTGTAGTGCTAAAATGGAGACATCTGGAGCTGTCTGGACCATAGATTTTAACCAAAGACAGAGAGCATTAGCTTTTAGAGCAGGTGATCTGCTGATAGAGGGGGAAAATGCTGCATTGTTTGGATGTGTGTTCAAGAGGTCAGGATGTTGTTTCTAGTTATCTCTTGCTGATTTAAGAAGTGAGTATGGACAAACCACTTAATGCTAAGCCATTTCCTGTTCTGTAAGTGATAACAGGTCTCAGAGTTATTACATAACTGCTCTAATCTGGAAAGACAACCTTATGCGATGTAAAAGGAATTTTATCCCATTTTACTTTTGTATCCTGTTGATAGGAGTGATGTTATGAGGTGTTTTCTCTGTTGGTATAGGCAGCCAGTTGCAGTCCTATACAGGACAACACAAATAACTGGAAATAAATTAAGAATTTAACAGAACTGCTGTTTTGAACAAGATATTTGAGGGTTAATTTGCTGGTAATACAGGTAGAAATTCTTACCTTTGACTTCAAAGGTCTGTCCTGGCAAGAGATCCTGTAACACTGTCGGCAAATTGTCAGCTCTCTCAGGTTTGCGTGTGCCAGACTCATCCTGATCCACACAAACTGATTTTCCTGTGTGGCCAGACTTACTGTTTATTCTGTTGAGACTGTGTAGCATTGAAATGTTTGTATTCAAAATCAGAAGGTCTTTAGGATTGTTTTTCATAGAATGCAGTCTTTCCTGAGATGGACAGGTGTGGTCACTTACACAGAAAAAAAGTAATTTTAAGACTCAGTGGGTTTTTAGGTAAAATCCTTGTAGAATTTTTTAAATACTTACTGAAGCTCTGCTAATACCTCCTTATTTTTAAAATTAGGGTCCTTGAGTTCCAAACAGTTCTGAGGATTTTGGAGTGTGAATCTCATTTTGGACCCACGTTCAGTAATAACTTTTACTGATTAAATAACTCAGTTGAAGTTCAAACCACTGATCCTGAATCCTGAAAACTACAGGTAAAGTACTTGTTGAATGTTAAACTCATATATTTAAATTCCCTAGTTTTCCTTAATATGCTGTCCATTTAACTTAAAATATTTATTTTGTTTTACTGTCAGATACTAAAAGCACAGCTGTTCCCTAACATACAATACTATGGTCGGAGGAGGAAATTTGTCCTTCTGGTGTAGCTTGTTCAACTTTGTCCCTGCAACATATAATTCTAAAAGTTGTAAAAAACAATTTAGAGTATATTTTGGGGTGATTATTAATAAAAATGTTCTTTAAGTTAGCTGTGACTGGCTGCTGACAATGGGCTGAAGTGCAGAACTACACAGGAAATCTGGCTTCATTGTGAACGCTGTGAGCTGGAATGTGTGAGCCTCACAATTCAGAAAGTGGAATGTATGTAAACAGGTATTTTATGCTGGAAAACGTGGGCCTGCATTTGTACCAAAACAGCTCTGGGAAGGTGTTACTCACAAGCTATCCCTCACTGAGCTAAAATGTTTGATTTAGTGGAGATTATCACGACTTCTTGGCTGGTGTCAGAAGATGGAATCATCCTTCAGTCGCTGGATGTCTGGCTCTTCTCTCGGAGCAGCTGCACCCTGAGCACCGTGAGCCCGTCCTGCCACCCACCCCTTGTTCCTCACATCACGAGCCACATTGTCGGTGTGCAGCTAATAAATTCTTTCTTTTTTTAACCTTATACACCCACTGTTCCCGTTAATGTGCCCATTGTTTCTTTATGTCAACCCAGTCTTCTGTTTGTCCTGCCACTCCCTTGGCCGTGTATACCTTTGCCTTCCTTTGCCTCGTTCATTTCCTTCCACAGGCTCCTTTCTTTTGTTAATGTCTTCTGAACTGTTATCCCCGTAACCCTGAAGCTGCCTGGTCGATACGATTATAATATAGATAATGGCCAAAGTAATGCAATTTTTTTTTCAGTGTTGCACATTCTACTCGCAATATCAGCGGGTTTGGTTTTCTTTAATGGAAGAGGCAAGTTAAAATTTTAAATATTTATTTTGTCTATGAAATTCACGTTAATGAACAAATTAAGGAATTTAATTATTTACATCTCATTATTTATTTATGAGATTTGGTCAGAACCCGGCTCCTCTGAGGGGTGAGCCCTGTGGGGTGTTATTCCTGTGGTACAACTCGCTGAGCCCTGTGCTGGGGGTAGACGGCTGCACCCTGCCAAACCCTGCCTCGGCAGCAGGTGCAGAGCGCAGCTAATTGAAAACTCGGCGAAATACGAATTACGTTTTCCTCATGTTTTCCTTCTCGAGAGGAATTAATGACTCTAATTCCGGCACACAGGAGCGGTGCCCGCGCTCCTCTCGGCCGCTCCCGGAGCCTTTCGCGCCGGTGCGGAGCGGCACGCCCGGGTCCCGCCCGGGCTCTGCGGTGGGACCGTAACCCCGGGGCCTCCTCCCGTTCCACCGTAACCCCGGGGCGTCCTCCGGTTCCACCCCGCCCGTCCCATCGCCGTCCCCAGCGCCGGCGGAGGGCGGGCGCTGCCGCTCACCTGCGGGGGCGGCCCCTCCGCCCGGCCCGGCCCGGCCCGGCCCTGCCCGAACATGCGCCGAGGCTCCGGCTGCCGCCGCTCCGCACACACCATGCGAGGTGGCTGCGGCGGCCGCCGGGGAGCAGCAGCAGCAGCAGCAGCAGCGNATTGCCTTTGGGCTTCAAAAGGTTGCTGAAGAGCGTGTCGTGTCTGTGGAAGAGCGTGGAAGACCAGGTCCTTTTGCTTGAGCTCCTGTTTGTGCAGCTTGCAACACACCTTGACAGCGAAACGCTGGCGTTCGTTGCTCTGTAATTCAATACCTCGCTCACCCTCAAGAACGAGCTGCAGGTGGATAACTTTCTCCATTCCAGGTGTGCACTCCCACTGCCCCTAAAACACATAAACTTCCATTGTGTGCGTGAGAGAGTTGTTTCTTCAAAAGCTGAATCAGTCTGCAAATAACATTCTTCCCCCATGATGACGGCGTGTTAAATTTTTAGACATGGCCGTGTTAAAGGTTAGCTTTTGGATTCTGTATTTGACATATTTTTAATAATCTGCTTTATAATCTGAGCAGGAGTTGAAGCTTTTAAGAGTGTGGTTGTTGGAGAAGTCAGCAAACTGTTGCTTAGAACAGTGCTAATGGCTCTGTTCATGGTTCTTCATTAAGTATTTGGAGCAGTGGTGTGCTCTCTCTCTGGCTGCACACTTTCCCTTTATCTTAAAGTTGAAAACAGCAAACATTTACCTGAGATTTTATTTCTGCTGAAGAAACCGTGATGGAAAAAACCATTTCCTGAACTTTGGATTATATAAGCTGTACAAGAGTGCTCTTTTTTTGGTGACATTGACATTAACGTTAGCATTATTACAGAGACCGAAGCAGGTGGTCTAGTGGCATTTGAAGCAACAAAGTCCTGTGAGATTTTAAAATCCAGAGTGCTAGACTTGCTAATGATCAAAAATGACCTGTCCGTTAGTATTTATATATATAACCCTTGCCTGGAAGTACTCAAGACCAGGTTGGATGGGGCTCTGAGCAACTTTGTGTAGTGGAAGGTGTGTCTGCCCACAGCACGGGTTTGGAATGAGATAGTGTTCAAGGTCCTTTCCAGCCCTGACCATTCTATGATTCTGTGATTTTTGAGAGCTTTATATAATTTTGTTGCCATGCTCCGTGTTGATAATTCTTTAATGGATGGCCCAGCAATTTAAAAATTATTTTTTAACCCCAGGCTGGAAAGGTGGGCTTTGTAATGATGTGTGTTTGTAATGATGATGTTAAATTATACCATTAAATGACCTCCAGGTGCAGTGTTTTGCACTGACAATAACATCAGGCTGAGGGACTGTGGTTGCATTGTGCTTCAGGAAGTTCTGAGTGTGGGGAACAATGTGTGCAAAAATATTTAGAAGCAGGGAGGAGCTGGGTGAATTTTGCCAGGTTGGGCAGGTTGTCCCGAAAGTCTGTGTGAGTGAAGCTGCTGGAGCGCTTGGTGCTGGCTCCTCATCGCCTTTCTGGAGCTCCATCTGCTGGAACCAGCTCTTCCATTCCAGGGTGACACTGCCCTGGGATCTAAAGGGATTCAGATGTTTCCAGTACTGTGCTACAAAGCGTTGAAAAGCATACATTAGGGTTTTGGCTAGTTTGTGGGAAAAGATTACTATTTCCTTATTGTAGTTCACATTTTACTTAAAACACTCCTTTAAAACGCTGATGAAGCTCCCAGACAGTGTTTCCACAGATCTGAATTTGTGGTTCCTTTAGGTATCATGTATGTTTTGGGAATAGATTGAGATTATCAGATCACAGTTGGAGGAAAAATGATCTAGTGCAATGATTGGAACTGAAAAGTAAACAGATTTTTGAGTAGGGGTGATGAAAAATGACCTCCCATTTTAGAGATTTGCAGCTGTTGTCTTCAACTTGATAATAAAATTTTTAGTCATCTCTTGTGAAAAAGCAATTGTCAGAAGAAAGTCTCAACCTTAGGATGGTCATTCAGATACACTTGAGTCAGTGGCTGGAACCTCAGATGAATGTCAAACAGAATGCAGTGCTGAACTTGGATGTCATTTCACATTTCTTTTAAACAAAAATTGCCATCATGAATTGATGAAATCTTCTCACTGCATCTACATTAAAGATTTTACTTTTTACCGATCCTTGTTTCCTGTCAGAAAGGGAAAAATTGACAGAAAGATCCTAGCCTGACTGAATCAGAGTTCAACATCAGCCTCACTTCTTTTGGGTTTTATTTGTTTTTTCTCCTCAGGTAGCTTGTTTAGTTGTTTTTGCATTCAGAAATGGAGAGAATAATAACTATTTTCTTCTTGAAGCCACTGTGCCAAAGAATAACTCTTCAAAATGGCTTTGGCAATGCTGAGTGCCAAGACAACATTCTACTGGTACTTCTTTTTCTGTTCTTGAGTGCTGATTCAGTGGGCAGGTTCAAGAGAGCTGTAAAGGTGTATTGAAGTGCCATGCTTGAATTTTTATTTAATTGGAGAGAAAATGGCATTGTCGTTGGTCAAGGTACTGTGAAGTATGCGTTGCAGATGGTTTCTGAAGAATAAAGTCAGGTTATTGGAAGCTCTCAGGGAAACAATCTGGGATGTCATGTAAAGCAATGATTAAAGGCAAAGCAACAATCCCTTCTTTGTTCAAGTATTTTGTGTCATTCCTATATATTGTTTTTATGGGAGCCTAAGATACTGTTCAGCAGTGGAATGGTAACAAAAACCTTTTTTTAAATTTTTTTAAATTTTTTTAAGTTGCAACCAAACATATTACAGAGTAATTTATTTTGAAAGTGCTTTGCTTAGATTTAATGAAAAAAAGAAAAACCAAACAAAAAACCCAAACCCAACTAAATGAATTAAAACCAAACAAAGAAACATTTCAACTCCAATGAAGTACTGCAGGAAAATGCTTTTTGGGCCAGAATGTGTATTTCATCCCTTCTATGTTGGTCACCACACTGAGGTCTAAAAGAAGTGCAAGTCAGCATAAACAAGTACAAACCAGACTTCACAAAGGGCAGAAGAAACATCCCCAGGTAACTCTCTTGTTACCTACCACTCAGCTTTTATCACTGCTGGGAAGTGCAGAATCCGGCCACAAAGGGGAATTGCCTGACATCCCTTCCTAAATTCTCACTGAGTCTGATTTTAGAAGTAATACAGATCTCTACCCTGACCTTGCAGTCCTTAGGAAAACAAATCTCACAGATTTAGTCTGACTTCTTACCATGAACATGACAGAGTGAATTTGCATTTTGCTTCATGCTTTATTTGTTTGTTTGCTGGATACCTGAATATGCTCAATACCATTGCATGATAGTGGTCTGGTACAACTCTTGCTGATTTTTTTTTTCTCATTAGTTTTAGTGAGATGAGAATTAGACCTTTAAAAATTGAGAGTAATTATGTCAGAAGTGTAGGTGGACCAGAGGCAGTAAAACTGAAAAGTCAGAGGACTTGGAAAAAAGAGCAAGTGGGTATTATACAGTTGTCTAAAGACACTTAAAAACCCCAAAAGGAATTATATCAATCACACGTGACCTTCAAAGTGACAAAGATTGTAGATCATCTGAAAAGAAGAGCTATAAAAGCTTGCTAAATATTACTGTGATCTGATTTATGATGAAAATTTACTCCTAATTGCAGCAATCCTGTTAATTTCTGTAATGCTGAATATGGTTGTTTTATTTCAACGTTGATCCTGTGTGAGATAAATTTTTCTTTGTACATTCCAATAGATCAGCACTGTTGCAGGATGTTTGGGCTTATTTTTGTCAGATGCCAGACTGGATTGTGTGTCTTTATATATATTTTCATTCTGTCTGATGCAGGCAGTTCTGCTGACTGGGAGTGCTCACCCACAGCGGTGCATTTCACCCTCTGAGCAGTCATGGCAGCACAACAAGGAAAAGGAACGGTAGAAATGACACCAGTACATTTTATTTGTCTGAACAAACCTATCTTAATGAATTTATTGCATTGTTTGCCCATTCAAATCCAGGATGAGAACTGTGAGCCTAATGCAAACTAGATCCTGCTTGGTCCAAGTTAAACATGGTGAGACCAAGGGCAGAACATGAGCCTGCCAGTTCCCTGGTCTTTGTGCTGCTCTCTGGATTGCTTTGCCACGTCCCTTTGATTTGTGAGCCTGTGCTGGAACAGAAAGGCTTTTTAAAAGACCTTTGACATTGCTGAGGCATCAATGACTCAGTGATTTGAGGGTTGAATTAACATCAAAAATAAACGGTGTCATACTCCATGTACAACTTAAAATATTATGATATCCAGACTTCCAGAATTGTATCACTGTTGTGTCTCTATGCAGAATATTTGGAGAACACAAATATTGAAACCTTTCCAGTTCCTTTGTTGTTGAAGTAATGGCATTTCTGCAGCACCAAAGAGTCTTAGACAGGGGCCAGAAAAGTGTTCAAGAACACAGAAAGATAAATGCTGAGGTATTAACAGCTTGGCACTTAGAACAGGAAGAAATATGGGAGAATTAATTTTCTTGCATTAACTTAGTTGCTTTTGAATTATGAAGACATTTCTGTATTGTCTGAAAACTGAATAGTAACAAATTATTGTGAGAACTGCTTATTTGTTCTTTTCATCCAGGATTATTTCTGATCTCATGTGAGTTTGGAAATGCTTGCAGAAGAAAAGAACTCTTCCCAAGTGATGCTTTTTTTTTTTTCTTTGAATGTAGAGATTTTTTTCAGGTTCACAACTTGTAATGCAGTGTTGCTCAAAGCAGTCAACTGTTTAGAAAAGTTGTAGTGGATTTAGGAATGACCTGGAGAACTGGAAAAGGCTAAAGGAAGTAACCCCAGGTGTACCCTGATATCTCCTAATGTCCCTGTGATTATCCAGCATTAGGAGAATAGAATATGGTGTCATGGCAAGAATTTCCATATTTCTGTATTTTATGAAAACAGGCAGTGGGAAGGACATCCTGGTGTCAGTGACGGTGCCATGGATGTCAACTGCTGACCCTTTGGACAATGAAGGGCACAGGGAGGGACACTTGGGGACACAGCAGGGGCTGAACACCCCCAGACATTTTCCTGTGAGGGGATAAAAGCCCAGGGGTTCCTTCATTTTGAGTCCCTCCTTGGAGGCGCCAGCTTGAGCTGTTGTTATTGCCCCAAGATGAAATAATTTTAAGGATTGGGACATCTGAGACTCTGTTATGGGAAACCTGAGATGGAGCCTGTCTCACTGGGAGTGTGGGATGTGCAGCTGTGAAGGGGCTCCTGTCCCAGCTCAGGTGATGGGATTGTGGCTGCCAGTGGCTGGTCACACAGGGAAGTTTTCTTAACACAGAAATTGAGACCTTTGAAATGTGCTTTGGGAGGCTCCTCACATCTGTGAATGGTTGAAATGTTAGCACTGGTGAAGCTTAAATGGTGTTTGGTTCTTTGTCTTTTATTCTCCTGCTCCAAATGAACTTAGCCATGCACAGCCTCAGCTGACTTATGCAGATAAGGTAGATTTGGCAGAGAAATGCATCCATATTTTAGGATATGACAGATTTAACTTGCTTTTAGTGTTTCACAGTACTGAAGGAGCTCTTGAATTACTATTAAAAGCATTGCTACACACCTCAGACTTACCTTTTTTTGTGAAGTTCTGATAATTACTGAGGTTGAGTATTTTAGCATTTTACATAGTATAGGATTCAAGATTTTTTTTTAATGAAGAAATCTGTAAAACCCAGTGACAAATCACAAAGCTTATGCACTGCAAACTTGTAGAAAGAAACCAGTCAACATCAAGCACACACTGAAATAAAATTATGCATAAATATGGTAACTCCCATGCTCAAAAATCATGTCTCTCTTTCCTTTTGACCATGGAAAACATAATTTATTTTTTTAAATATGCCTTACTCTTCATTAATATTCCAGATTTTAGTTTTGCTTATTTCAATTGATACTGCTGTTGACATAGAAAGGATCTGGTGCTTAAGTAAAAGGGGCATTGCCTGGGATATTCCAAGGAATCGTGTTTCCAACTAGAGACAGTGGGGCTGCAGTGGAGTAAGAAGAGCAGTACTTACTGCAACTCCCAGGTTATACTGTGGTTGTGATTTGTGAAGCAACTCATGGTCCCTGGGGCAGAGAAGGACGATTTCATAAATAACAAAACCACAAGGAGAACCATATGACTCTCCTTGCAAAACCTGCTGCCCAAGAGCAAAAAAGGGGAAAGAACCTTGAAAAACCAGCAGGGAAATGGCCTAAATGTGGAAATATTTCAGATCTGAGTTTTTTACATTTGTTTTCTTTAGTTAAAGGAAAATATACATTTATGTGGGGAAGGAGAGGTTGCATACTAAGGTTGTCTGAGCATATAATTGTTTCTAGAGACGCGATATTCAAATAAAAACGTGCCAAATCAAGTCTTGAAGAACTTTGCAGAGACAACCAGAGTCTTCACCATACAGGGCTTTAATGACTATTTGGAGAATACAGTATTAATTAGAAAATGTGCAAACAGCTAGTAAGAATGATGAAAAAAACTTTTCAGAGTAGCCCATGATCCTACCTTGGAAGCAGCCAGATAATTTTAAGTTGTAACCAGTAGTTATTCCCAACTAGGAAAAAAAACCCAGTAATGTCTTTTATCTCCTGCTGTGGCCCAGGTACACAATGCTGTTAGGATCATGTAATGGAGTCATTATTGGGGCAGCCTGTGGTTCTATGACAGTAATTTTTGTACCAAATGCAGCACAGGCTTTTCCTGTACAGGATGCCGTAAAACCAGCAAGAGATTTAATCAGGTATGTTAATGGATTCAGAGTGTCTTCCTGGAATTGTCCTTTGCTGGTTTATCATTTTTGGGTCTTCCTTCAGCAGTGTGTGTCTTCGTTATTGGTACTGCTTTGTGTAATCTGACAAACAGATAATTTCTGACATTAGATGCTCTTGGAGAAACTAATTTATGTAAGTAGATCATGACTGATCAACTTCCACAGTCCAGCTCTCATAATGAGTGGAAGGACTGGTAATGCTGCTTGTAGTTGTTTACAGGGCTGGTACAGCTGATGTGCCAGCAAAGCAGTTCAGGGGAATACACTGTTCCATTTTGGGCAAAATCAGCCAGATGAGCCCACTCCAATTGAATTGTTAGTGCCAACTCGCCTCATTTTCCGTGGCATTAAAGAGAGATTGTTACAAAGAGCGTGTAAAGTCTCAGTTCCTCCCAAAGGTACAGGAAGGAACAAAAAGCAGCAGTTTGGCTGCTGGATTGGAGCCTGTTTTGTGGAGAATCCTTGCTGGGAAGACGCACTCGCTTGTGTCTCTCGCCTGTGCTTCTCACATTTGCAGCAATTACTGCCTGAGTGCCGCCTGTCAGCTGCTCTCGTTTGGCTCTCCGTTCTGGTTCGCAGGTTTCTCATGTGGGCCACTGCCACACGCAATAATTCTTGTTGTTTCAGGTCTGTAATTACAAGGGTATTTGGCTTCTGCCTGGTCTGGACAGAAGAAAAGGTGGCTGATGCTGCTGCTCATTCCAGACAGCTCTGTAGATCAGAGATGCCCCTCCGACATTAGAGGTACCCAGCTGTGTTTGGATCCAGGGGCACACGAACCTGCTGTGCCACGGGCTGGCTGCCAAAGGGCAGCTCTGTAGGATGTGGCCGGTGGATCAGCGAAGGGCAGCTCTGTAGGATGTGGCCGGTGGATCAGCGAAGGGCAGGTCTGTAGGATGTGGCCGGGATCAGCGAAGGGCAGCTCTGTAGGATGTGGCCGGTGGATCAGCGAAGGGCAGGTCTGTAGGATGTGGCCGGTGGATCAGCGAAGGGCAGCTCTGTAGGATGTGGCCGGTGGATCAGCGAAGGGCAGGTCTGTAGGATGTGCCGGTGGATCAGCGATGCTCCCGTTCCCGTGGCAGTGTCCAATCGCAGAGTTGGTGCCGCAGGCAGCGCTGCCCTGCGCTCCCACCGGGGCTGGCACCCGCAGCTGGCTCAGGAGCACCGAGCGCTGCTGATGTTCGAGCCGAAAAGCTGAGTGGGCTTACAATGACTATGTCAGAACACGCAGGAGACTCAGCAGAGAGGTGAGTAGCAGCACACAGCGTTTTGCATTTGGCTTAGAGGCAGTTCTGATCCTGCTGTTGGAATCTGCAGCCCACCGAAGCATGACTAATCAGTTTGCTGAAATGCTCAGCACCCTCGAGTTTAAAGTATTTCGGCCCCATTGTTAACAGCGACGAGTCGTGGTTTGTAGCATTTATGTGAGGTGTGTGTTTTGCCCAGGTCTTAAACCCTTGACTTGGGAGCTGCATCCTGTGGCAGGTTTCCTTGGAGTAGGAGGGAAGCATGCAGCTTGTGTTGCTGCTGCTGCTGTGGGTAGCGCTGTGTCGTTAATTGTTATTCCAGAAAAGATGCCAAGTAATTATTGTATCTTATTTCTGCTTTGAGCTTCAGCAGAGGCTTTATTCTTTGTCATCTTTCTGTTTCAAAGGAGTATTTTGAAAAGGTTTATTTGTTTTGAATGGGGTAATTCTCCTGCATGACAAGAAACGAACAAACAAAAAACCCAGGTAAAATACTAGGAGTCTAAATATTTTAAAACACGTGAAGATGTGCTTGATTCATGTTAAATATGTTACTTGGTTCCGGGACACAGATTTAAAAACAGGAAGGTAGGAGTTTTAATACAATAAGCAATAATTGACCAAGTTTTAATTATTAAGCAGGGCTCAGAGTAGCTCGGAGTAGGCAGACATGATATTGCATTTTGTATGAGATGGATGCCAAAACTTGGTTAATCAATGCTTGCAAAGCACTTGCAGAGTGTCTTGGGTGCAAAAGGATTTGCAGTGGATCTGAAGTTGTGATGACAGAGCCAATAGGAAACAGTGTCACATAATGTTTCTCTCAAATTTAAAGTCCTGCTTTTTGTTTATATAATTCTACTCTTTATTTCTTTGCAGTCATTGTTCCTAAAACCAAAACCAAACCACTGCTGCAGTGGATGGTTATTACTGATGCTATCTGCTTGTGCTGTGCTCCCCTGCCTTTTCCTTAAGATGTTATCAGAACTTTGCTTTCTGGCTTTCCTTTCAGCATTCTATGTTGTGCCACTTTTTAAGGAACTAACACAGTTTCTAAGTCACAAGATAGATCACATTAGTTAGAGCTGTTCAGAATCAGGAACAGGGTGAGGATTTGTTTATATTTTGTTGGAGGATGTTTTGTACATGCTTTTATACAATATATTAGTGCAGTCTAGCTCTTTGATCATTAGATGCAGATGTTTCAACTGTCTAGGTGACCTTAACTTCATTAGTGTAAGGTTTCATTGTTTCTTTTGTGGATCTTTTTTTTTCGTCCACCAGTTCTGGTGGTGATGAACTTGGGCCAAAATAACTCAGCTGGTCTGTATTATCCTGTTGCCAGTAACCTAAAGACCAGCTGAGAAGCCTTGTGACAGGTCAGGCTGACATCTGAATCTTGAAAAGGAGAAAAGTATAGCCAGAGTAAGTCACTGAGAGTCTTCTGACTTTTGAGACACTGCAGCAGTTTTTTTTTGAGTGCAGTAGCACTTCTTAGGGACAGTGATGTTCCCAAGAACATGCACAATGGGAAATTTTTGCCCACCTGTGAGTTTGTAGTGGTTTGTTGCTCAGCCATCATTCTGAACATGAGCTGAATGAAGGCAGATGTTCCTGCAGCAGTTGGTGTTATATTCTGATGCAGATTGTCAATGTCTCATCCTTAAAGTGATAACAGGATCATGATGTCCCCAGCCGGAGTCTGGCAGCCTTACAATGAGATCATCACCCAGTGCTTCTGTGCCCTGGTACCTGAGCTCATCAAATTGCTGTGCTCCCACATGGCAAATTCTGCATGTCCAGGTTCTTATGTGAAGTACGTGCAGTTTGTCTTTTTTTTTTTTCAGGAAATGAAAGACTTCAGTTGCTTTTTACATGTTACTTGGTGAAAGTATAGTTAAAAAAACCCCCCAAAACCCAAATCCACAAACATAATGGAGTCACTTTCACTTTTTGCAATCACTAGAGATGAAACAGCAGGTTATGCAAGGGAATAAATCTGAAATTGAGGAAGGGGGGTTCAAATGCAGCAATAATGCACTGGTAGGAGGCGAACAGATGTGCTGAGTTTATTATCTCTTCTGTCAGGTCCTCTACGTCAGACCTCAACGTGGCACTGCGTGAATGTATGGCAGCTCTGGATTTATTTCTTAACAACAAGTTCTCAGATGCTTTGGCTTCTCTACAAGCAAAGTAAGTTGATAAGATTTCCTACTTTTTCTCTGTTTATTTTTCCTTGCTTCACCATCTCTCAGGAGATTTTGACCAGACAGCTGGCTCTCTCTTCATAGTTGGTAAGTCTGTATGGTTTTGGTTCAGAAGGGAGTGGTAATTTAATGTGTTAAATTTTGGGGAACATGGATAAGTGCTTTACACTTGTGTGAGTAAATAAAATCTTGTTATTTACTCACACGAATGTAAAGCATTTATCTGTCTTCTAAAATTGTAGTATGGATGTCCAAAGAAATAATTCCTCAACTGTAGTGCAGTATGTGAGATTCTTCCTCCTGGAAGAGTAATAACCATCTTCTGCCACATTTTATTTTTGTCTCCTTTCCCATATTTTTCTGGACACTGTTAATAATTATAGTTTTGTGTCTAAATGAGAAACTGACCATGAATTGAAGGTTTGAGAAACATTAGGTATGAATTCTTTCTTTGTTGTTGTATCCACTTGGAGATACTTTCTCACAGCTTATTTTGCAATTCAGTGTTGTGGTCATGCACCCTGTTTCCTAATTATGTTGCAGCCCAACTTGTAACGAGTGGCCCAGATGCAAGCAGTGAGGTCATGAAATAGTTCCTAAAAATT
>VYZR01035300.1:0-21986 GCA_013400675.1 Oxylabes madagascariensis
AAAAAAAAAAAAAAAGTGTGTATGATTCCAGGCTACGTAAGAGAAAGAAAATGCGTAAAATTGTGTTCTTTGTCTTTCAGCTTATTTAAAAAAATAAAGTTCAAAATGGCTAAAATCCTCAGCACTACTATGGGAATTTATGCAGATTTTGTACACTTTCCAGGTTTCCAGTTAGAAAATGCTTGAACATAAGAGAGGGAAAAAAAGTAGTCACAGGCAGGTATATTGCAAGAAGCGAGTGGGAATCTCTGCTGGGTTTTACTGCATCTGGTTTGGCAGCAGCAGGCAATGGACACTACGGCCACGTAGAAATCCACTGGCTTCAGCGGGGATTTCAAGGAAGGCACAATGCAGCACAGCCAGGAATTACACGCTAAGGCTCACGGCCTTCTAGGAGCAATATTACACAAGAACACACCTGGCAAGTCTAGGGGCACTGCAAGCGGGCAAAGAAAGGAAAAACCATCCTACAACACAGGCAGTGACATGGCATTGGACGCTCCTGAACTGCACACTACGGACAAGAATTTCAGCTTACACTGAGACAGGAAGGATGAGCAGTAGGGGCAGGGCTTGGTAACAAGACAAAATACAAAAGGCCTAGAAGATGCACATCCAAAAAGGAAACCTTTGTCCCTCTATCACCCCAGTCTTGAAACCATCACTAAAATTCCTGTTTGATTTCAATTGGAAGTTCACCTGCCTAGTAACGGGACTTAACACTGGCCCAGTCTCTGAAGCCTTTCCATTAGTGAATTGGTGGTTACAAATCTATCCTAATCTGGCAGGCAGCCGGGACTGAGTTCTGCAATCCATCATAAAACAGTGGCTGGGGTGGGAATTTGAGCAAAGGGAGCAGGGCCAGGTCCTAAAATCTGGCCTGTGATTAAAATGGTTTGTTTTTTTTGCTCCAAGGTTGTTAAAGCACATGACTTTGTGCTCGGCACATTTACACTGCAATTAGCAAATGATATGGAGCTACTTTGTAATAATCTTCAGGTGGCAAAATTGCATCTAATAATTGTAATATTCTCCCAGCTGTTTATAAACAGATTAAAAGAACTGGGTTAATTCTGGATACTGTACTAATTAATGAACAGCAGCTGAACACAGCTACTAATGGCTCAGGAAAAACATTTAATATAGTAACAGAACTGCATATATCATAAGTTACTTTTCTTATTAAGGATATCTACGTTACAGTCTCTACTCCTCATAAATTCACCTGCTCTGCTCCATTCCCTTCTTAAGCTCTCACTGCAAATATCTGGTTTCCAAAATCGAGGCACCTCTAGGTCTTGAATTTTATTCTGAAACAACTAACAATAAAAATGTGACTTGAACCACAAACTGCTCTTTCAAAGAAATACCAACATACATAAAAGCATAAAGTTTGAGGTACGTTTACCAGCACATACAGACAGTTGTGATCTATTGTTAACTCTGCAAATGGAACAAGAGTATTTTACGTTTCCAACATTTAAGACAGGAGTAAAGCAGAAAAAACCCAACTCTTTTGTAACACACAAAACCTTTCAAAGACAAAGAAGCACAGAACAATAAATGTAATATTTGCTCATACTTTTACATTTGCCCAGGAAAGATAAAAACCGCCCCAAACCATTTTTTAAAATATTTTTCTCTCTGAAACCAGAATGAAAACACGAAGTGAGACTTGTAACTCCTCAACTGGAAAATAGTTAACCTGCCACGAAGTCTGTATACTTAAAACAGGACAATCAGGTGGGCCCTAGTGACTTTACTGTCAACATGACAACTCCCCATTTCATACACACCTCTGACAATTTTATCAAGAGAAATTTCGTATTTTTAAAATTCACGACAAAACTGCATTAACATGGACACTGTGAGTATCAACGAGGTCAGTAAGATAAATATACTTAAATAAACTATTACGGTTGAAAAATTCAGTAAGAGACAGGGTTTACTTTATTAAATGCAACTTTATTGTTGCCATCTTTTCTTCATTTATTAAACAAACTGAATAGAATTCAGAACACGCTATTGAACAAAAGGTATAAAAGTCAACTACAAGCAATAATCCTATTTTTATACAGCAATAAATCAAATGCACAGTATTTTTTTTGTTGGTTTTTTTTTTTTGTGTGTGTGTGTGTGATCGCAGGTGATTGGCTTTAAAATAAGCTAACTGCCTGAAAGGCAAATTTCCTTTGTAATTCCAGCCATAAGTCTGAAAGAGACTTTAAGGCAGCCCAACATCTTTATGATGTCGCATAATGTGCTGGTTCTTCTCTGAAGGCCTTCGGAAACCTTTCTTGCAATACTCACACCGGTGAGGGTAGTCTTTTGTGTGAATGGAAATCACGTGCCGTTTGAAGCCTGAGGCATCTGTAGTGCTATACTCACAGTACTCACACTGATAAACTTTCCTGCCACTGTGTGTTTTCATGTGTTTTTTCAGCTCGTTTTGTTGCCTAAAGCCCTTTCTACATCTCTTGCACCTGAATGGAAGATCCTTTGTGTGAACTGAGAGTATGTGACGACTCAGAATGAAGGGATCTGCGATTTTAAAGTCACAATGTCTGCATTGGTGCAATTTTTTACCTTTGTGAGCGGCCACGTGTTTTTTCAGTTCCGAAGGCCTGTGAAAGCCTTTATCACACATATCACACTTATGAGGATAGTCTTTCGTGTGGACTGAAATAATGTGTCGTTTCAGATCACTCGAGTTTGAGCTCTTATGGTCACAATGCAAACACTGATGTGTTTTACTTTCTTGATGCATAAGCGTATGCTGCTGTAGCTCTTTGGTATCTGAAAAAGTCTGGAAACAAATGTCGCACTTCAAGGGCGTTTCCTTACTGTGTTTAGTCTTTACGTGGGTTTTCAAGTTGGAAGAGTCGGCAGATCGGTACTCGCAATATTGGCACTGGTAGGGCTTCTCACCAGTGTGGATCCGCATGTGCTTCTTGAGCTCCGACGGATGGCGAAACCCTTTGCCACACTCCACGCAAATGTGAGGAAAGTTCTTGCTGTGGACAGCCAGAAGGTGGTGACTCAGTAACCCTTGTTCTGCTGTCTCATAATCGCAGAATTTGCACTTGTGCATTTTATTAACTCCTTTGTCCCTGTGCACCATCTTGTGCGTAAATAAAGTCCCGGCGTGAGAGAAGGTTTTCCCACACTCGTCGCATTCGATAAGCTTTTCTGTTTTGTTGGTCAGCTTATGACTCTCCAAGTGGTTATGTAAACTTATTTTTTTATTCGTAGTGTAATCACAGTCTGTGCATCTGTATTTCTTCTTAGTAAGAAGGTGCTCCGGGTGGTTTTTCATGTGCCTTTTCAAGAAACCTCTGGATTTAAATTTCTTTCCACAAATCATGCAGGGGTAGACTGTCAATGGATGACCATCGGGGCCAATGATTATTGCTGAAAAACAACAAAAAACCCCTTTATCAATATTATACAACAATACTACACTTCAAAAAATGTCAGATGTTAACACTAAGATGAATACTTGAGAAAGATGGGATATATACATTTTACTATACAATAAACAAGCTTGTTACTGAGTTAGGCAGAAGAAACTGAGGGAATTACTACTTTCACTCATTTTAATTACTAAGAGAAAGAAAACACTGGTTTTTGATGGAGACAACCAAAGATGTTCTTCACCTCAAATAATTCTATTTTGAAGAATTCTGAGTTCACAGATTAAATACATGCAGAAACCAATGGCTGGTGCAAACAATGGCAGCCAACTTGTTAAACTGAGTATCATCTAGTAAGCAAAGCACACAATCTTCTCTTGACTCCCCACAAATCTGTGGATAAAGTTTCATCTGGCAATTTAATCACCTACCATTGACTACAATTCAGATGTCCCCAAACTAACACCTCCTTCTTACACCATCTGTCACAGCTACAATCTAAAGAGGTACCAAGCAGGAATCAATAAGAACATGTTTCACATACAGAAACCTCAAAGCTTTGGAAATTATTTGCACTCATCTATCACCCTGATTTGTTTACACTGAATTTGCCTTGACATGTTAAAAAAGCTGTCTTGTCCAAAAATGTTTTGTGAGGAGAACTGACTAGCTGGAAATAGAAAAGGCCAACTTTAATTTGCACAGTTTACTAACTCAAACTAAACAAAACTGAACTCATACAGTTAAGTCACAATTCGGAAAGAAACTTTTAGTATAATTTAAGGCAAGGCCACTGAAGAAAGAAGTTGTGTTTTTTCAACTTTATCAAACCAAACAAATATTTTGACCATTACACAGTAACAGCAGAAACCAAATTATGCCATAGAACACTTCTGTTCTTACAGATCAAACGAAAAAGGCACAAACATCAAGGCAATTTTATTTCATCACTAGAAAAAGAAAGGGTATAGAAGTTACACTACAGAACATTAATATACAATGTTCAGAGTTACCAGTTACTTACTGAGCTGATATAATGAAATCCATTGTTCTATAGGTTTTTAATAAAGACAAAAAGGGTTTTTAAAAGGCAGTATTACTGAACACCATTTATCTAACACCACCTTCTAAAAAGTTACATTAAACATTAAAACGTGTGCGGCAAGTTAAGTATATAGCTTTTTAACCTTTTGCTATGATACTTTTTCCTATGTCAGAGACGGCTTCCTTTAAAACACCTGTCACAGTCCAAATCACCCACGTATTTAAAATTTGTAAAATAAAACATGCACTCATTTATAAAGCAGAAGTGTTGTCAACCAAGTAATTCCCCAAATCCCTGTTTTTACAAGACATTCTGTTTACAAGACAATCTGTTTATGGGCAAGTGCCTGAATGAATGAGAGGCAGACACCACATACTCACCTGTCTGATACTGTCTGGACTCAGGCCTCCTCTTCTTCTTTGGTTTTTGCTTGGCCAGTCTCCCAAGTCCAGATGACTCATCTATGTGCAAAAGAGCACTTGCAGTGCCATTCCGACTTTCGATGCCATCGTTATTATTACCTACCAAGGTAAGTTAGAAAGTTACCTACCAATACTGCAGGTAATTCCAGCACAAATTCTACAATGGTGGCAACAGAAATGATGAACTATTATCTGGACATTTAGTCAAACTGTAATCATGTGCAGCATAAGCTGCAAAATGTCTCACCATATAACTTAGGAATTATGTTTGGTATTATGAGCATTAGCTTTGTTAACCTAATTTTACAGGAGTACATAATGTACAGGAATTAATGGCTTTTCATTACACAAAGAATTCTCCTTCAAACGCAGCATTTTTTGAATCTCTTTGGTTGCTAATTATACCCCGAATGTTCAACATTAGTAAATTACAGCATGTCACAGTATTTACTGTGCCCAATTTTCTTCTCAGTCCTGAAAGACATTTGTGTGTGAGCTCTCATTCACTTCTGTATATCTGAATTCACCTGACTGAAGTTTGTCACACACCAAGTTCCTGAACTGGAGCTGCGATCGAAGAATCCTTCTGAACAGCCCATAAAGTGGCAAACAAAGTACACTACTTACTATTTATACACCTGATGCTTTAGCACTTACAAATTCTTTTTACTGGGAACAAAGAGCATGCTCAGTGTTGTGAAACAGAAAGGAGGAAAGAGTCTTTGCCTCACAGAGCTTTGTGTTTAATACACAAATGGCATCACTGTATGTAAAACAAATATGAAAATTACAAATACATTCAAGAAGGTATGGCAATAGTTTAACATTGGTGATTTAAGGGCATAAGTAAACTTTTAATAAGAAATTTTGTGGTCAAGTATTTACTTGAATCAATAAAAACCAACATTTCCTAGTGAAAATAAAGCACACAAGTAAGACAGGAAGACTCAAATGGAAGAATGCACAAGATGCTCAACAGCTGTTCCTTTCGTAGAGTGCTGAGAATTATTATTCATGATTAATGTAAGGAGACTCAGAGCCAGGCACATGTGCAGAGCCTGGAGATTCTCACCTATATGCTAGCTCAAGTGTCCCCCTGCCATTTTCAGGCCTTCACGCTTAATTTCTCCCTGTCCCCACCATCTCTCACCCTGCATGCTAGGTTGCTTTCTGCTGACAGTGCAACCACTCCACTGCTTCCCACATTCTTAAATTCTCCTTTCAATTTCATCTCACTGTTTTTAATACTTCCTACTCAATTTTCTCCCCGTCCTCCAAAATCACTGAATGTTTAGTATCCAACTTGTTTCAAGTTCACTCAATTTCATTTTTAATGCCCACTCAGACTGGCTTATGTCATTTCCTTCTCACTCAAACTGGGCTCCCAGTATATGGCCTAAGATAAGGCTTTGGGTACACTACCATTCATGTCCTAAGTAACTTTTAAACACGCTTTAAAAGTGTTTAACACTGCTCCCTGAAATGTTGCCCTTCCTGACTTATGTCCAAAATTCCAGCCTCCACTGTATTCCTAGCACAATTGTCTGCTGGCACCATCACCATAATCCACACCATGCAGACATGTAACTTTTGTCCTCTACTCCACTATTTCTTTTGTTTTGTTTAGAAGGACAAAGGGGCAACACAGAAACATTTTTTCAGATGAAATTCTGGTCTTAAGCTTACAAAAGTTTGGGAAACCAGTTTGTCCACCAATTGGTGTTCACATACCAATGACCAAGAAAAATGGTTCAGCATGCTGGAAATACTCTCAAGGTTCTGCTACAATTTTAGTATCTCTCTCCAACTAATTTTCATTAATCAATTAATTATTGCCATTTGTGAAATCACGTGTTTATATGATGCTTCTAGATAGCATTTAAATCAAGCTAGAGCTCAGTGTTGCTTTTCACTGCTACACTAAATCCAATGTATTCCCATTTGCCTTCTTATTTTGCCCACTCCCCACCCCCCCCAAAAAATATTCAGTTCTACTCCCAAGACAGCTCTCACTGTGTCCTAAAACTCTGAGGAACAGAGGTACTTGAAATTCAGTTTTTTAGCTGAAGCTCATGTATTTCTCCTTTCACATGATGAAAACATGAAGGAAAATGCTTGTTAAACAGAAGCAAGAAGAAGCCTGCCTTACAACTTCCCTCTTCCCTTCTTTTTAAGGCTCATTATGCTAAGAAACCATTCTTAAACTAAAACTCTAGAAACAAACACAAAAGCACAAATACTCCAGACTACCCTCCAAAAACCAATCCCTGGCACTTAGCTGCAGCGTCACCAAGAATAATTCTTTTGAGTATTACTTACCATAAGCTGCTGCCCAAGCTATGGGCATGAAAGTTTTAATTTCGGTGTCATCGATTTGCGGTTCATGGGCGGCTGCAGCATCCTCCTCTCCTACAATCACTTCCATATAAACCTCATCAGCTATTTCCGCAACATCTAAGAGAAAAAGAAGTTTAAAAAAAAAAACAGGAATGCTGCACTGCTGAAAGTGAAAATTCCTGCTCCCAAAGGAAAGCCACCTACTTACTTAAGTCTTCGTCTTCATGCTGAGAATCATTTACAGTCATGTAAACCATTTTCTCCCTTGGAATACGAATACTGCTATTTTGATCGAGCAATCCAACTGCGTGGTCGTTCTCTGGCTCACTCTCCACAATGTCAACTGTGCCCCCTAATTAGGAAGACCAGAGCAAAATATTTTAAATACGCTTGACCAAAATCTATGCCAAACCACAAAAAGTTGGAAGTTTGTCAACTCTTTAGCTTAGACTCACAGGTCTGTACAGACCACTTGGGAGAAACCACAGTCTCATGCAAAATTTCAAGTGTCAGGTTGGAGTATTCTCAAACAAGCATCTTTTACCTAAATCGTCTTCTCCAGGATCTGCTTTGAATATATAGACCTTGATGACTTCTGGACAAATGCCATCCACTTTACAAGAGCCATTTTCTGACTCTGCTTCCATGGTAATTTCAGCAGAACCTTCGTGTTCTATCTTACCAGCATCATCCACTACAAAAACAAGTTATTACAATTACCCAGTCATATGCAGATAGACATATATGAAAGAGTTTATTAGTAACTCAAATTTGGAAGTAGTTTAAAATTATAACAATTTTAAATTACAATTTTTTTATTAAAAATAATAAAAGGTTTTGATAAAGAACCTACCCATTAATATTTTTTTCATATCCTTGAAAACAGTGACAATAAACACAAAGATAAATTCAAGCTGTTATCTTCTAGTTAAGGTGGAAGTGCAAGAATGCTGCAGTGACAGAACTAGAAGCATGAGCACCATACCAGGCACTGCTAATAAGGAAACTGTGATCTGCAGCAAAATGATGGTAGGAAGAAAGTACACATCAGTACTCCACTCTGTGGGATAGCTTCACTTATTCTCAGTTTTAATAGCTTTCTCCTTCACAACTAATAACCTACTAATTGTTCTTTTCAAAAGCATTATCTGTTGCTCAACCCAGTCTCTGATGCAAGTGGTAGTGCTGCTCCTGTCAGACCTGGTTCCCTGCAAAGCACTGGTACTGCTGCTTTTCCAGCTGCCAGGAGAAGAAACCTGAAAGGCAAGTCCAGGAAGAAACTTCCACTTTCCTCCTGTCCTCTGCAGCGCTGGGAAGCTGTCCCTGGTGCCAGGGCCCTGCACTGCCCTCCTGCCACAGCCCTGAGCACTCCCAGACTTTGCTCTCCCGCCTCCAAAGGGCACCAGAATCCCACATACCCATCCACAGCTGACAGCCAGCTCTGTGAGGAACACACTTGGATTTTTGAGGCATGCATGGGCACCTCCTCCCCATCTTACTTTGCGCCAAGAACAGGTTTTCAAGAAAAAAATAGTAAGATTGCATTCACAAAAATTAAATCCAGCATCTGAAGACCTTTGGAGAACCTTCCAATTTTCGTAAGCTCCAGATGTTTCTTCAGTATTGAGATTTTTTAAGAATTCTTAACGTGACAGAACACTTTTGCAATTTGTGAGTTTACTGTCACTCCCTAAGAGTCATGCATGACTTCAGTTCATGACAGAAAGACATGCAATTTATACTAATAGAAGTCTAAGAATGTTCTATAAATGGTGAAGAATTTTTAACTACCGTGCCTAGCACATACCAGACTTCACAAAGTATGCTTACTTTACTCAATGAACTATCCTCATAAATAAATCATAGCTTTACTACTCAGTAACTGCATTCTTAAATTTATTTTAATACATACTTTAAAAAAAGCTCAAAATGTTATTACTGTTATTTTCCTGCCATGAAGTCAGTAAGTTAGCCTTTGAATTAGATAAAATATCACATGTTCTGTCTCATATATCAAACACAACTGTATTTCAGTACAATTTCTCAATCAGGCATCATTACTCACAAAAAAATATGAATAACATTAAATTAAAAAGCACTAACGCAAATTAGTCTGTCTCTCTCCTTACCAAAAGAACAGCAGAAAAAACATCAA
Organism: Oxylabes madagascariensis; assembly: GCA_013400675.1. Taxonomy (NCBI): domain Eukaryota; kingdom Metazoa; phylum Chordata; class Aves; order Passeriformes; family Timaliidae; genus Oxylabes; species Oxylabes madagascariensis. The sequence goes on from VYZR01035300.1 coordinate 9,373, forward strand.
ATACTTGAATGCCAAGATCATGATCAGTGGCCACCGTACAGTTTCAAGCAGTAGGATGTTTAAAAAATTACTTTGTGTCATGGGACAACATAACATCTTGTAGCTGAACCCCAAAGCATTTAGAAGTAAAAACCTGAAGATGTTCTTTTGAATCATATTGACAATGTAGCTCCACAGTGTGTATATTAAAAAGTTACCAATAGACTTTCATGACTTCTTTGTCATATCCATGGCATACCAAATGTCACTGGAACTCTGACAAAAAAGAAAACTTGCTTTTGTTCCTACACTACCTTTGTGTAGCTGCTCTTCCTCAACTTGGCTGTTTCCAGTGTCAGGCACATGTACTTGGAACGTTTTCCAATCAGTGTAGACTGACTTTATACCTCTGAAGCTGAAAAGGAAGTCTGCCACCAAGATCAACTGATGGCTGGAACACATCCACAAGGAAGGAAAATCATGGCTGAGCCAATCCGAGAGAAACCAAACCTACGTGCATGATGTCAAACAGGCTCATTTCTTTTAACCAAGCCAGAGTTTTTTACTTCCATTTACATATGGAAGTATCCACTGATTACTTTCACACAACAGAAGAATTCTAGGTCTTAAAAACATGCTCTATTTGTGCTTTGAAGTACTTTCTCCAAGATTCTAAGTATTATTTTATCCAACATAATAAAAAAAATACAATTTAGAATTTGTTTATCCCTGAATTCCCTTTATATTCAGCATTGTTTTAAAAGTATAACAACTGGTTTAAATATTTTTTAACAGAGACATTAAACTGTAAGGAAATTGATGCGTAGGAGGTATGAGGCCAACTTTACTCATCCAAAAGGAAAAATATTCACTCTCAACAGGTGGTAATACTTTAAAAACTGAAGTCCCTGATGGGCTTGAAAAGCAGTAATATTTGCAGTATAGTAACAGATAACAGGATGAAAAACAGAGTGGAAAGAAAAAGATAGGAAAAAAGATAAAAATCAAAGGAAGAGACAAACAAGGTGAAAGAAAATGGGTATCTATTACAAAAAGTACCATTTCCAAGGTAATTTGTCCTATGGCTACACAAGCATTTATTTACATTGCTTCACTGGCACCATTTTATGAAATTTGCTTTCTATTTAACATTTGCCTGAAGTTTCTGCATTCTCCATGTATCTCAGTCCCACAATGAGAGAAAATGATATTCAGAAATACATGACTGATCATGTTTGAAGTGGAGCTCTAATGATACTAATTTTTCATTTGAATTCATAGCCCATTGAGGGGTCCCACAAATTACCATCCATGGTTGATACTCTTTCATATTGCTTCTCTTTGACATTAACCAAAAAAAAAAACCAAAAACACTCAACCATACAAAAGAAAGCACTTTAAAAAAATTAGTTAAGCTTCTAAGAGACCACTTCCTTTTAAGTAGAGCCACTGAGCATTGCTAAACTGATCACAAGTCACATGCTAGAAAAAAGTTCAGGCTAGCACTACTCCAGTGCTGTCATACCTTACACCTCCATTTTGTTATATATGAACCGGACACTAAAAACTTTAAATGTCTGAATTTTTTCCCCCTATACTAGCTGGTAGCTTTCATTCAGTAAACAAGCGGATACAGACTAAATCTCAAAGTTTAAAAAAAAAAAAACAAAAAAAACCACTACAAAAATTACTAGACACAGTGTTATTTTCCATGAATGGCAAGAATGCAGTCTATGGTTAGCTTGCCAAAATTCTGCACAGACTTCACTGATTAGAGCAGCCGGCTCTTTGCATACTATGAGCTGCAAGAAACAAATAAGTATGTGCGTCTCCAACGTTGCAATAATAGCTTCCATATAAAGATAATGCTAGAATCGTAATGAAAAGCACAAACAGATGAGAAAGGTGTCACACAACATGAAAGCTGTGGCATATTTAAAACTGTCTAGTTAGCATTAATAGGGAAATCAACAGAAAGAGAGCAATAGGTAAAAAAAAGGAATAAGGACTAACGAATAAAGAAATAAAAGGTACAGGTAACAACAATAACAGATTATATGTGATCTATCACAATGACAGCACTTATTTCCTAGAAAGTAGGAATTTTAAATTTAATTTTAAAAAATCATATAATAAACTAGTAACAGCCAAAGAACAATTATCTCCAGTATCTCTACCCTTCTATTAAAACACGTCCAACAGCATTTTTGGGACAGAAACAAACTCCTATGCATCAATAATAAACTCCACATTTAAAACCCTGTTGAGGCCAGTTTCCTCACACAGAAGCATAAATATCAGGCTAAGATCCTGATTTGCTTCAGTAGAAATCTTTTGTTTAACCATGATACGCATACACTTTCCCCAAGAAGTTGCTTTTAGTTTTTTATATCAAATATTTGAGGGACAGGCAGAAAAAGATTTTGTACCTTCACAGTGGTTTATTTCTAATTATAAAATGCGAATATAACTGCCTTTATTTTTAATGAATTCCATAACTTTTAAAACTTACTCTTTCCTACCATTTCTCCTTTATGTGGGATTAATGAGGAAAATAAAAGGATTGCAATAAATAAAATTCACTTAAACACAAAGACACCTTCCATCTTTTTCAAGTACCCACCATTTATTGCTAAAAAACACACCAAAACAAACAACCTAAAAAAAGACTATCTACACCAGTTAAACAGATCTTAAAAATGTGTCAATGGAGCAATTAGACAAGAATCATCTATTTTGTCAGCCTTTATGTTCCCAAATGGTTCTCTTAGCTGCTAAAAAAACGTGTATCATGGGATGCTTATCTGCTTACAAAATAAACAACCCTATTTATGGATTCCTAATGAAAAAGGCCATTAAGAACTATTCTCTCTAAAACAGATTAAAAACATTCTGTTTTCCCCTGACTTCGTTCAGTTATTTGTGACAGAAACATCTACTTCACTCAACAGAAGACAATCCCTAGTCCACTGAAGAAGCTATTTTTACCACACTTCTTTCTTGAATGGCAAAGCAGGTTTCCTAGACTATGAGAACAGAGAAATCTGCTCTATTTTCAATTTAATCCACTGCCTTTACACGTGAGTATATCCCATGCATCTAAAGGTCCTTCCAGGGTAGTAATCTAGTAGAGGTGTAATTCCTGAGCTCCCAGCTGGGATCTAACACCTGTCCCCTCGCACACAAACCAGACTAAGCTCTGAGACATTACCCAGCCCAAGGTAACTCTGATTTCCATCACCTCTCAGGGCAACCTCCTGAGCAGCCGGAGCTGCAACAACTCTTGGTGCCACTCCAGTGGTCAGACAGAGGCATAGCAGCAAGTTCTACCTCTAAGAAAGAAAAATGTCATTTCCTGCATCTTTAGCAACCTCCAGGGAAAAAGAGGGAGATATTTATGCTAAAAAAAGCAATTCAAAGTATTTTGCTTTCTTGATTCGAAGTCTATTGGATGGTCCTAAGGAAAAGCATGAACCATGTGGCTTGGTTCATCAGATCCATTGCTTTCAACCTAAATATCCAACAAGGATGAAAAAAGATTGGTTTTCATAGGCCTAGGTGAAACCTTCCTCTTGCTGCAAGTTACCCGGGGTTCAGTTTCCTGAAATGAAAAGTGTTAATTCAGATAAAACAAATGAGATATGTCTCACTCAGAGAAAAGCAAGGGGATGGATGGATGGACGGACGGACGGATGGATGGATGGATACAACACAGCTCCCATATCTGCAAATATTTCAATTCTTAAAGCTGCAGTTTAAGCCTTGTGGGCTGCCCTTCACTCTTTCCAGAATCCTCTTGTCAAACTCTCGTGCCTCACTATTTTTACTGCAATAAGAGTATATCAGGACACAACTTTTCATCTTGGATAATCAGTTAATGCCAAAGGATGTGTCTATCTTTGCCAAACAGAATGAGATCAGACAAAAAAAAAAAAATCAATTTCCATCTTATTGCCAGGTGCAGGGCACTGCTTTCCTTGGTTAGTCAAATGCAGGATGTTTGTTTTGTTTTGACAAACACCCGTTAATCTCACCGCTACTCTTTCACTTAGGGAGAAATGGTTTTCCAAGCTACCAAATAATTAGTACCAGTGTGAGTCACAGCACAGTTTATACTTTCCTCACCCAACTCATGAACTGGCTTGTTATGGGAAAGAAAAAAAAAATCATCAAACCTCCTTTCACGTTTTTCAAGCCACTAACTGGTAGGTTTGCATTCTTAGTTGAATGAATATCTGATTCTGCTCTGTTGTAAGTGCCCCAATTCTACCATGGAACAAAAATGAATCCTGAGAGCTAAGACAAAGTATCCAAGAAAAAAATTAAGTACATCAAAAAGTAACCGGTGATATAAAGCTGTGCCAAGAAACATTACCTTGAAAATGAAGATAGCAAAGGCATATTAATGCCAAAGCTAAATTAAATCTAACTGGGAAAAGAAGTATTAAAATACTGAGCTCATTGAAGCAAAGTCACAGAATGAAACCCACAGGAACTGTACTCTTTGAAAAGACAAACCAGCCTGAAACCAAGAAAGAAGGTAGAAACACAACATTAAAAAAATGTACACACAGATGAGTCATTTCAAATCACATATTTTCAGGACAAAGCTAAGAAAATGATCTTAAGAAAATATATGTATACTCAGCTCATTAGGAACAAAGATGGGAACACTTAAAGAGAGCCACAAAATAGGAAAAAGCAAAAAGATTTTGCCAATAGCTTCCACTGAAGAAAACAGATGGAGAAACCTACGACAGAAAGAACACGAAGTGTCATCCCCTGCTTTTCCAGTGCCTATCTAAAAGAAGACAGGCAAAGGCATTCTGAAGAACACAGTCTAGCTCCCAGATCTGGGAAGCAGCAACATTTGGCTACTGTAATGGCAGACAAGATTACATTCCAACATCTGCCCCTGCAGTTCAGGGAGGTTTGCCAGAATCTAACACAAATTTACAAGTTAGGATGAAAAACTCCAAACTGGATTGGCTGATGTTACTATCTTTTGAAAACTAACTAAGTTCAACTGAAGAACTGAGACGGGCATCAGATCAATGAACACATACACTGCTGATGCAAAATAAAAAATTAATTCAAATCATATTTTTCATACAACAAAGAGACTGTTTGGCAAGACAGCCTTTACTTGATGGAAAAGCACCAGACTCTGCCTTCACAACCAGAAGAACTTGTTATGCAGGCTTTAAACACAGTAGGTGGTAGTAGGGACTTCCCTCTAAAATGAACTGTAGACCATTAAACACAAATAGAATGCATATTTTGTAGCATAATGATTATTTGAAATGCTGGCTTATTTAAGGTTCTGAATCTAAACAAAGTACAATGCAAGAGACATTTAATAATAAATAAAGTAAGAAACTGCAGAAATACGTGACTAAAAACGGAGAACACCCCAGCAAAAGTGAACAGCTAAACTTCTGTGCTTCCTGCCAGTGCTTCCACCACCTGTTGACAACGGGTGCATCTCAGAAGCCTTCCCAGCTAGACAGGGATCATCCAAAACGGCCTCTAGCAAGCCATTCTGTCCTTGTTCAGCCACTGCCAGCGAGGAACAGGACACACACATCCACCCAGCCCTCTCCGTGCACTTTTAGGCAGGCATGGTTTGCAAAGTGCTCCGTGCCTGCAGCCCCAGGGGCCCTGCTCTGCTGCAGGAGGAAAGCTGCACAGGAGGGTGAGCAGAGACAGGAGCAAGAGCGCCTTGGAGAGCTCCAGTCAGGGATATGGAAGAGGGAAGGATCACCACCAGAATCAGGCCTCAATTATCCATAGGCAGATCATCCAGTTTGCTGTCCATGCAGCAGGTCCAGGAGCATTTGAGCTGCTTTCATCTGATTTAACTTGGGTCCAGAATCAGAAAGTTTTATCTGTACCACACTAGACAGGAGTGTGTTTATCAGTCTGGATCAATACAATTTCAGAACAGATCCCCTGAGCTGTTTCACCTCAGTACAATCCTGCAGTTTAATTTACAATATTTTGTGTGATCCATATTTTGCATTATCCCATTTCATTGTTTTCCCAGATAATAGAGAATTAACTGTACCTCATATAAACTCAAAACATGGCTGCAACAAGGTTACTCAAGGAACTCAAGAGATGATAAATTAAGAAATGCAGTGATCCTAGGTAAGGAGAAGCAACATTAAAATTCGTAAGTACAGAATATAAAATTAAAACAAGTTATTATACATTTCAAAATGTGTCCAAAAGTAAAGAAGGGGGAAAAAAAAGGGGGAGGGGGAAGGAAAAAAAAAAAAGAAGAAAAAGGGAAAAAAAGAAAAAAAAGAAAAGAAAAAAAGAAAAAAAAGGGGAAAAAAAAGAAAAAAAAGGTAAAAAAAAAAAAGTAACTGAAGCACAGCACGAAGTACACCTCATCAATGGAATCATTTAACACCACACAAAACTGAAGTGCCTGAAAAGGCAATTAAACAAACCAGCCAAACAAGGCTTTTCCATTTCCACAATAAATAAATGTTCAGCATGACGCTGTGATGTTCCTTAGGTGCTGCACTGAGTAATCACTACAAGTAACATACTTGAACTCTAGTTCACACAAATGGATATCCTCAGTAGAAAGAGGATTGATGATATGCTCTATTTTTCTCCACCCTCTATTTAAGCCTTTTGAAATATGATTCAAATGGATTGTGCCACTGTTCCTAAGGGAGATTAAGATATTCACTTCCCAATTACGAGCAGCAACAGCTACTCTTTTTGTTAGCTGCATACCTCTCTCCTTTGCTTAATCAAGAGAAAACACATCCTAACAGCAAAGAAAACCGTATTGCTGTCTGTATCCAACAATAAATGGAGTGCAAGAGGTGGGGGCTTAAGCAAAAAAACAAGACAAGGATTGGATTTTCAGAAACCACGGCTTTTTACTCTTTCTTTTCCATGAAATCTTTTTGTTTCTTTAATGTCTTGGTAGCCACCTTAGTAACCTGCACATATAAGGATTTTTAAACATTGTCACATTAATTTTCTTTCAGTTCTTATTAAGTATATGGCATTTGGTTTACTGGAATTCTTAACTCTTTTGTTCATATGGTATAAATTGCTACAGAAGTAACTTATAATCAGACGTGCATTTGCCAGTATTTCTCTCCATTAGCTTCACCAGAACTTTTAGCTGGTACCCGTTCCTAAAAATCCCTCTGTGTGAGTACATTTGTGAGATCTGCACTTCAATAAAAAACACAAAAACTCTGCTTTGGGTATTGTCTTAAGCCCTCCCTCAGATATTTCAAGCCCATATCATAAGAACTTTAATGGCTTTACCCAAACACTTACAGGAGATCATAAGGTAATCATCACAGTTGCCCTTCTCATCTTGATGTTCCACAGGGATTCCATTGGCATCGATCACTGCCTCTGATGCACAGTCTGCCACCAAGACTTCCTCAGAAACAACGTCTGTTCCCAGAGTATCAGTGACAATATCTGCTTCTTCAATGTTATCGTGAACCACATGTTCTACGTGTCCAACTTCAGGTACGTGCATGGACTCCGTTGTCAGTACATGTTCTGGTATAGACATCGTCTCTGCTGTTATGTCAGAAGCGAGAACATCATCCGGGACAGTGCAATGAGCCAAAGAAACCTCTTCGGCTACGTCTGTGTCCAGCACTTGCTCAGGAATAATGACTGTTTCAGACACGTCTGGCTCGTCCATGATATCTGGGCACTGAACATCCTCAATAACAACATCCTCAATGACATCCTGGATTACTACAGAGTCTGGATCATCGGGAACAAAGTTATGCACAGTTATATCTGAGTCGACTACATCTGAAACAAATACTGTTTCCTGTACTTCCACAACAATCTGATCTCCGTCCATATGTGCTGCATCAGCTCCTGAAAAACACAATTAAAATAGCACTTAAATTGTACAATTGGCTCACATGAGATGGTTAATAATTGAAATTACTTCTGTTTCACTTCAAACTTTTACACTATGCTGCACTTTAGTAAAACAGGAATAACAGCATATGAACTATTAAGATAGGCAGATAAAGCAAGTCCTCAGTGGATGCTAACACAATTAAGATGAACAAGACTTTTTCTCCCAGAAAAGATTTGCAATTTTTAGACTCTTCCCCAATACCCAAACAACTATTGCTTGACTGAAAGCACAGTAGCTCATTCATATTGCTCTGAGTAATAAAAACAACCCAAATTCAAGAGCAACGGCTCTACACAAAAGCATTGATGCAGTGCAGCACTTCTAAGCAAAGGCAGAATAAACAAGTCAATTGCATCTAATGTGAACACTCTTATCTATGTATTATCTCCTTACAGACCTGTTGGATCAAAAAATGCATTTGGCTCATGTGGCTGCAATTCAAGCCCATCTTCATCCATGGCCTTTAACTCTCATCAGTCACAGTGTCTGTAGAAAATAAAGAAGAAAGGTTATTCCACTTGTATTGGGTGAAGAAGGTCTGCGCACCGAAAAGCTGAAATTTTGGGTGCATGGAAGTTAACACACAGCACCTCATGACTTTAAGATGCATCAGATTTCACTCGGGGTCTCTCAGTCTGGGATTCCAGCAATACTACTCTAGATGACCAAACACCCACTGTCTGAACTAGAGTGTGAGGTCCACCATTTCTCAAAACCCTATGGCTTCACAAACACAGAAGCAGCTCAAAAAGGAATGTGAAAATACTACTTCCTTATCATCTTAAAAAAAAAAAAAAAAAAAGAGAAATTAAGACAAGGCCTAGACTTATTCGTACTCAAGCAACTCAAGTCCCTATCGGATGCTGAGGAATACAGAACTGTCAAATCATTAAGGCTCAATATGATAAGTTAAACATAGAGAGCTCATTATCTGAAATGCACACCAGTTCTGATGTCCTCATGTTCATTCTTGGACAGTCAGGAAGAGTTCACTCTTATGTCACTTCAGGAGCTGAAATCATCAATGTAAACTGCTTCCAGAGCATAACATCAAATGTTTTGAAACCTAGATCTGTAAATATTTTCAAAACTCTTGCCCTAAGACAAAGTACCGTAAGTATCATAAGTTAGTTCTCAAAAATTAACAAATGTCATGTTCCACCAAAAATTTTGAACAGCATGTCAACATTTCAATGCACAATGACTTAGGATTTCAAAATTCTCAATGAAAGAACCAAACAAGACACAAAGTTAAAATACTTGTGAAAACGTGTAACTGCAATCTAAATTCTGCTGCTTACACAGGTGCACTACAGTTAGGATAAGGCAAACCTAGTCAGGTAAAATGCTGTACAACATTGACTTGTACTATTCCCTTGCACTTAAGTCCAACTACTTTCCTACGTGCAGAACAAGCCAGGCAACAGAATGTTGCCTCATGTTTCTGCCTGTATTTCTGTAGAAGTGGAAGATGTCATTTTTCTTCCTCTGAGTATTTCTCACAGTCACAGTCAGGCAGAAAGCTCCCCATTTCTGTGATACTTTCACAAAAGACAGACAGAACATCAAGATTCTACCCAAGGTTTCCTCAAGAATCATAACCTTTCCAAATTACATCAACTAACATTTACATTCATTAAGTCTTGATCAGAGAAACTGCTATACAAAAGAAAAGAATAACTAGTCCAAAACACAAATCTAAACCCAAAATCTGGAACAGGCATTTTCTAAACTTGCCCCACTTTTCAGCTCAAATTTTCTCAACTCTTCCTTCACCTCTTTAACACTCCCTTGGGATGTTGTCCAGCCTCCAGTGCAGTCACTCAAGGCTTGTCTTTGATAGAAGTTGAGGGAGAAATATAGCCAGACATAGAACTGGAAGAAAAACAGTGGAACACTAATAATTTTCCAAGGTGTTTTGTATTTGTGTGATGCTCAGCTGGAAGGCCTCTGTATTTTAAAGACAGCTGTGCTAACAAGTCATTGTGGTATCCAACTGGACAAAAGTCGCCTCTCAGACATTCTGACTGTCAAGCACTTCCACTACAAGTGCCCACTATTAAGAGGAACAGCTCTTCACCCAATGCTTTTTTTCAGAATCAAGAGCAGAAGAAAAGTGATTCTCAGCCTCAGATGCAAGAAATAGCTTGACTGATGGCAATCAACTTCTGCCATGCCACAGAAACAAGAACAGAGTAACAAAATCCCATACTGCAATTCTAGCAAGAATTATTCATACCCAAATTGCTTTCCTTCCATCTATTCGGTATACACCCAGCGAGTCTACTAACAATGTCCTGCCTATTCATCATATCGTATTTTCTGTGTTGCCTTCACTGTTTAGTTTCTTGTCTTCTGTTGCTTCTTTTCCAACTTTTGGTGTGCCTGCACCAATATTATGTTCATTACCTCACCTGCCCATTTCATCCCTCCAGCTTCTAACTACAGTATGCTCCTACCATTCACACAAACCTCTGCTACCCATTAATTTGTTACAAAGATTGTATCAGCAATTAGCAGGGGGGATTTTTTGGTAGGAGGCAAAGGGGTACAAAGGGTTGGCAGAAATAAAACTGCCTCTCTCCTCAGACAACACACACATATGAAGATGGAATCCTCTGTCCGGCTCTCTGGGAAAAGCTGAGATGCCCTTTGTGCCTGTGATTTTTGAGGGCTGCATTATCACACACACCAGCCTGAAGTGTCAGTTCACCACCAGCTACTGGAAGAACTGGCATTCGTTTTCTCTGCTTCCTGCTTTCACCACCCACCTGACCATCATTCCACCACAAATTCCTACTTCTCATGATTCATGCCTCTACTTTCTCTATCCTTATCCACTCCCTAAATTCCTTACTTCACTAAATGAAGCACTCCTTCACTGTCCTTTCTGTCTATCCTCCTCACCCATGAGATGCAGAGGTCTCCATCACTGCTTTCCAGCTTCCTGTGAAAGTACCCACTGACACCATCTTTTCCTTGGTATTCTTGCTGCTGCCTGCATTCCAGGCAACAGATGCTAAACCCAAAATGTCCCAGTGGTGTTCAGGAGGTGCAGTTTCACAGCAGTGACAGCCCAGCACACCCTCCACCTGCACACTGCATAACTCTGACCTCTTCTCTACTGGTTAGGTCTTCTCGCCTACACTGGAAAAATGTGCTCAAAGCAGAGGCTCAGGCTCCAACAAACCAAAGACACTTCCTGGGCACGTAGGCTTTCAAGTCTGAGTCTCAAAAAGGCAACAAACATTTGCTTTGGTCCTTGTTCCAGAGTAGAAAGAAACTTCAATGCTTTCACTCAGTGAATCTCTTCCTAAATAATGTTTCTCATAATGGGCTTTAGCATACAGACTCAGCCAACACATCAATGCACACCAACTCCTAGCCCTGTGCAGGACCATAAAGAGTTTGAAAGTGCTCCACAAGGGCACAGGCCCCACATCCACAGAAATCTGCTGCAAGAAGACAACCAAAAAACGCACTTAAAACAGGAATTAATTGAACTATCTGAAATAATAAAAGTGTCCAAATCAAAATTTGCAGTCCAAAAGGTGCAAAGTAATTTGTCTATGGCTGAGGTAAAAAAATACAAAAAGATTCCTGAAATCACTTCAGGGTTTGAGCATTCTAACCAGGAGATGAGAAAACACTGTTTCTTCCGGCTTGCTCTTCTGAGCAGAGGGTGAGCACAGGGGCACAAGATGAAGGCACACAAAGGAAGGAACACCACAGGGCTCCGTACCTGCAACAGCAGCTCCGTGACACAAGAAATACCAGAGCTGCTTCTTCCAAGCACCACAGAAAACATCTTCAATTCCCTGGCAAGCACCCCAAGCTCTGTGGTACCATAAAGGCTAGGAAGCAATTCCAGCTGTTCAATTTCCTACAAGATTTCAAGGACACAAACTCCTCTCAGTCCTTCCAAAACATTCTAGCTGACACTCACCACAGGACTCTGTTCTGGCATCAAAGCCAAGAGAATCAATTTTTCAGATCCAGCTTGGGAACCCAAGCTCTTAAAGAAAAGCAGGTGCGCAGCCATGTCCCTACAATTAGTCCTTTTTGACTAAGTCGTTCTTTGTTCAAATCTCAGGAATTCTGGTAACTCTTCTACCACTGCGACAAAAAAACCTGAGGCACACAGAATCAGGTTTTATAACCTCTGAAGAGAACTAAACATCTCCACCTTTTACTTGGCTTGGGTCCGTGACGACTTCACATGGATCAAGAGCTAATACAACTTTGCAATACACTTAATTCTGTCCATACAGTTAGTTTTCACAAACTGATTTTTACCTATTTACTCAGACACTTGGCTGGTTTAGGATTTATGGAAGTCAAGGTAACATTTTCAAGTGGAAGGACATGGAAAATGACATATTAATGGAAGAGATGGTATCAATATACTAGCAATAATCTTTCAAAATAAAAATGACTGTGAGAACAATCAGTCAAGAGAAGCAATGCAGACAGTGCACTAGTCCTGTCACATTACGGATCCTTGACTCAAGAGACCTAGCAAGATGAAATAAAGAGAAATAGACAAGCTGTCATGTTTTAAAGAAGGAGAAACTTTAAAAATAGAATTCCTTAAAAGAGGTTTAATATTCCACAGAAACGGCTTCTCTGCTCTCACCACAAAAAAAAAAAAAAAAGAAAAAAGAAAAGAAAAAAAAAGGGAAAAAAAGGGAAAAAGAGGGAAAAA
>VYZR01035302.1:1463-16599 GCA_013400675.1 Oxylabes madagascariensis
AGGCTGTTGAGCTGCAATTCTTTTATTTGCATTACTGGAGGAAAGATCAAATGGAACGACTATAATCAAACATTTCCTTTTCTTCTTCTTTGATGTTGTGATGTTCCCCTTGTAAGTGCTTACGATCTGGCAGCATGTGGGGCAAGCATTTGCCCCACCACTCTCCACCACAGCTTCATCAGCACTGAACTGGGAGCCTAGTAGGGGGTTGCATTTCTGAGAAAACCCAATGCAGTAGCAATAGCGCTGCAGGGATCAATGCAGTAGATGGGATTTTGGCTTGTCTAGCAGGCTACTAGCTATTTATGGCAAGGCAATAATCACACTGAGTTGGTAATGCTTGGATCTCACTTCTCTGGGATTTAAATGAGTACCCAAACTGCAGGGCAGCAGAGAGTCTGTCCCAGGCTTCCTGATTTGTATTTACAGCTGGCTCTGAGTGACTCTCTTATCTAAGGCCTCTAACAAGTCTTTCAGTAATACTGCCACACTCTCTTGCTCCTTAATTGCCGGAGTTGAGGGTTTGGGATATTTTTGTCTAGACAATAGCAAGAATTAGGTCTTTTTTAGATTGGAAAAGGTCCACAGCTGTGCCTGCAGAGCTCAAACTGCAAAATCTATGTTAGTAAGATTACTTCTGGATTTGTAGGGTCATCTGCACACAGTAAGAACACAACAGCCAGGTTCGTTTTTCTGCACTAGTATCAAAAAACTAGGGAAATGTACCGCATTACCAATAATCACAGAGTCATAGAATCATTCGGAAAAAGACTTTAGGATCATCAAGTTTAACCATTAACCCAGCACTGTCAAGTCCACCACTAAACCATGTAAATCATTGTAGGGCTCCTTACAGGCAGTAGTGAGAAATACACTTTGAAGATGCATTTCATCTGACCTCCGCTTTGCAGAAAGCCATCTTTAGTAGAAAATCCAAAGTGACCCCCTTTTGTCAACGTTAACAGCCAGACCTTTCCAGAAGTGCACAACCTGCTGTGAACAAGTGTGCAAGGTGATGTATTTTTCATGTGTTCCCTGTTTGGAAGCCTTAAGAGGCTTGTTCCCACATTTTGTTGTATCCAAACTGAAGTAAGCCATGTCAGTGATTTACATTTCTAAGAGCACAGACATCAACAGCCTTGCAAGCTGGGACAGTTAATTTCATTAAAGGTGGCAGAATAAAGGATAATCATCTCAGCTACAGCATGGCAATAACTTGGAACAAATTTTTGGATATGAGTGTAAGAAAATACTGGTTCAAACGCTTTCCCTGCAGCTTTGAATGACAATGAGATGGAGAGGCTCTGAAATAGACGCATAACTTGAACTGCAAGCAGCAACTGATAAGGAAACTGGGGCAGAGGGAATGACTCAGTTGGCTGTGGTGCAGTCGCAAATCCACATGGGGCTCTGGAAATGTTCATCCGTGCCAGTGATAATGCACCAACCGCAGAGATGCTTATGACAGTCAGAGAAATTTGGAGAGCAGTAATGAAAAATAACCAACGCAAGAAACCACTGGGAACTTCAGAGTCAAAGGGCACAAAGGACAACGTTTTGAAAATAAAAGGAAGAAAAGGGACTGAGAGGATCTTTGATCTAAAGGCTTCTTCCTGCAGGTTTTATCTCTCCAGACACAAAAATACAAGGCTTATATCTATTCCCTTAAGAACTGAACAGCATGTCAAAGAGGCAAGAAAGGGAGAGAAAACCTTCCAAGATAACATTTAATCATCATAAAAATGCATGCATGAATGTGACAAAGAGAAAAAAATGCATATATCTTAAAAATCAATATGTTAAAGGGAAAAAAAAGTTATGTGTGCAGTGACTTGGACAGAATAGGCTAGAGAAATATACACTGCCAGCTGATCTCCTTTTGTAACATAACTATTTCATGTTTCTTTTTTCAACTAAGTGGCCCCTTACCCTGACTGATGGCAAATCAATTCTTGCTTGTCCTGTTTGGGGGCTACATTGAAGTATTTTCCAGTCTCTTTTCTGTTCGATGGCTTTGTTCAATGTATTTAGTGTATACATAAACAGATCTTTAGGGACCCATTACAGAAAGCAGCATTGAAACGAACTTCGTCCTCGCATCTCATTTCACAGTTCTAGTGGCAATCACGTATTGCTCCCTACAGGGAAGGGGTGACTCTTAAATTGTTTTTAAGACCTTACTCAGAAAATCGGAAACCCTAACTCACTTCCATTGCATCTCTATCAGGGGCAGCAAAGATGAAGGCTGAAACCGTATCTGTCCCTTAGCTTATTTGGCACCACCACCCAAAACAATGAACGTTAGGTGTCAGGAACTCATATGGAAACATGAGAAATGGAGAAGTGTTGTGGGTCCTCCAAACTCCAGAAACCACACTCCTGCTCTTGGGGTCAGCCTAAAGGATTGTATTTCTTCACTAGCTACGCATGTACCCTAACAGTGCTCTGCCATCATGGAAATTCAGGCTTGTCTTTGCAGGTTTTGCCTCAGGTTTTTGGCAGCCATCACGTGTGCAAGTTTCTCTCAGCTCTGCTTAAACTGAGAGAGGCTTGAGGGTGTGGCTGGAGCACTTGGGCTGGGAGTTAGTGAGTGGGGCACTCCATGGGCCCCTGAGGCCTCTCTGGTCACCCCCAACCAAAGCTCTCTCCTGTGATGTGTGTCCCCCACACATCACACTTGCTACTGGCCTGTACATGAGGATATGGTAACTGAGATTTAGCTCTGGGGACGTCCACATGTGCTAAAACTCCCAAAAAACATAGACTGAATCAAGCTAGGTGAGCTGAGCAAGCTCTTCAGTGTGTCCTGGCATCCTGTAAGCAAATACAGAGACCTCCAGGACTTTCCTTCAGAGCAGAATTTAACCAAAACTCTGCAAAATATTATACATCCTTCCTGATCTGTGTACTGAATGGAGGGAGCTGTGGGCCTTCCCATTTCTTTAGCAGGAAGCAGCAGCGGGTGGGCCAGTGTACATCATGGATATACGTGTATTTATTTATGCATATATTACCACTAGTCCAAAATCAACCTTGAAAAAATACAGTTGACTCTATGTCTTCTGCCTAATAGCAAGAGAATGACTGTGGAGCTGGGTTATTTCAGGGCACTGAGGGTTTCCCATCTGCAAGAGGTGGTGATCTCACAGCACCTCTGGCTCTGCACTGTCCTTGCCTCCTCTTCAAAAGCAACACGTCTGGAGATTCAGCAAGACAAAATGCTTTCTCAGCACTATCTAGGTGAGTAATGCTGCAGGCAGGTATTTAGTGGGGTGTCCATGAGCACTTCTGCAGAGTTCATTCCTCCACCCACTTGGCTCTCATGCGCCCCAAAGGCAAGTGTCAGGGCTCTGAGGCACTCGTGGGCTATAACAACCCTGAGCAGCCCCACTAGCCCTGAGAACCCACCTGAACTACACTCCTCTGCCACCTGGCTGGACCTGCTGAGAGTCCAGGTTGCAAACACATTGAAAAAACAATAGAGCTGAGAAGACAAAGATGGTCAAAAGCTGTAGGGTGACCCTGCTAGACCCTTTTGGGGTCACCTCTCTGCACCTGGTGCTTTGCAGAGGGCAGAGCTCCCTTTGCTCCAGCTCTCGTATTCTTTGTTTCTAGGCATCTCCTGAGTCACCCTTGACCTAGGTCTGCTTCTCTCACTTGGGTGTTGTGCACAACCTAATGGAAGCATTTATGAACAAATCCCGTCCTTTGGGACAGGTCTAATTTGTTTTTTACCTCCCATTAACATCATTTATGCACTTACTAAGATTAAAAAGCAACATCAAGTGCTCCTTCGCTCCTATACCAAGACAGCTTTAGGTCTTAATGTGTCAGGGACTTGGAAGTAATATGAAATCTGCTTGCCAAAAGGCAGGATTTGCTATCTGATTTGAGTGGGAAGAAGAAAGATTTCACACAGGTCTGAGGAGGGGCCAGTGAGAGGAGGTTCACCTTCCCAACTGCCCTCTAAATCTAAATATGCAAATCCCTCATTTCTCTGATGAGACTGGAAATTTTAAAAGCTTTGGGTTTTGTTTTTTTTTTCTTCAATTGGTTTAAGAGCTTAACTAACGTGTAAGGTACAATGCAAAGCAGCTCTGTGTTACGCATGGAGTTATCTCATTGCTCTTTCCACAGGCTAAAATGAAAGAAAATCACACAGCTGATTACAGGCTGCAGCTACATGCTTTGCAGGTTTACATGTCTGGGAGCAGCTTGGGATCTATCTCTGCACTTCATAAGTGCCGTTGTTTTGCTTTATGTTTTGCAATAGATATAAAGCAGAAACCGTTCTGAAGACCTTTCTGCTACAAAGGTTTTTCTTGCCTATTATTAGCGCACGCTTTTGCAGGGAGCGCTCATGAGCCAATATGCAGAATTTTAAAGGACTTTAAAGTGTCATTGGGAACCAAGTGATATGTGTGTTAAAAAGGGTTTAATGGAGCTGCAGTTGCTGTAGCAGTGTCTTTTTATAGCAAGTTTTTACAGCGTTAAGAAAAATATCCTGCAGATTTCAGTAGGATTGGCATATGGATAAGGTACTTTGCACTATGATTTTTGTTTATCTGCTATTGAAAAAAAAAATAAATAAAGAAAACCAGCATTGCTAGCTTTAGGGAGAATGATAAGCAGAAACAGTTCTGCAAAACTCAGGCAACAGCTATTACCTTTACTTTGGGTTTAATTATTTTTTATATTTTTCAAATGGAAGCATCTATTTGAAAGCAAATGGCTTGGCTTAAAGAATGGAAATACAGAGTGATTTGTATTCACATTGAAGATTTTATAGTCTTATTTTTTTTCCCCAGAGTCACTGGATTATATCATCATTAGCATAAGGCAAATCCTCCTTATCAAAGTTGAGGCAAACTTTCTGGGGCTGTCTTTAAAAAGTCATAGAGGAGGCTCCCAAGGAAGGTAGTGGTTTGCAAAAAACACATTAAATACTGAAGCAGATCTGATCCATGTGTGATAATGTTGGTCTGCATGAATTGGCTGGGAATCGCTGATTTTACTGTCTCCTCTGGTTTTTCTTTTTACAGCACCATTTATAGGTCTGCTTTAATTATTCCTGGGAAACATGTAGGGATACTTTATGCGACAGGCACCTCATTTTCCTTTGGCAACCCATGTCATTGGCCTGCCCACTTCTGAAAGAGACAGACAAGGAATGGAAAGGAAAGATGAATACCCATTGCCCACTGTGAGGGAAAGAGACTTGCTCAGGTTTATACAAAAAGGCAGAGGCAGAGATGGGACACAGCATGAGGCATCTCCAATGCCTTAGTCCTAAATTGCCTCCTTAAAGCCATCCTTGCATCCACAGTGTCTGGGATGTAGCTGTTTGGACTTGTTCCACCTCTGAAGTCATCTCATTTAAACATGTTTTACTCCGTTTTTGCTTCAGGCTGGGGAATGACTGGTTTATGCCTTGTCTGAGGGATTAAAAAAAATAGAGCCAGGGAAACCTTTAGTTGTTGTGACTACCAAAGCAGGAACAGCACAGGATTTCTCAAGGCTGTCAGGCAGCTGGGGGCTGCAAGCGAATGTGCTCAAAGCTGAGGGGAAGAGGGGTTCAACTCTCAGTGCTACCCTCACACTGGCAGCTGCCTCCTGTCCCTATGCCTCAGTCGCAGCAGAACTAAAGCCCTGGCAATAGCCCAGCACGGCTGCCCCGTCCCTCCCGGCCCCGCGGCTCCATCTTGAGCAGCTTCTTTCATTTCTCACACTCAGTCCTCCCGAACGGAAACTCTGGTCAGAAATTTCACAGAAGCAGCCAGAGAGATATTTTCTTTCTTTTCTGTGGAGGAGGGCAGAGGAGTGACAGCGCAGGGGGAAGGGTTTGTAGAGTTGCTTTTTTTTCTTTTTCCCTTTTTGCAACACTAGTTGTTCAGGGGAGTGTCTTGCGTTATTAATGCTGAGTGGCTCTGGCAGCCACCGTGGTTCAAGGTCGTTAGTCATCCGCTGCTACTGCAGGAGACACGGGAGCGCTGAGCCAGAGCCGTTCATCCAACCCTCTTGGTCCTCCCAGGCCAGCAGGTTGGGAAGAGCTGCGCATGGGGCAGCGGGGTCGCGTGGGGGTGTGGAGAGCAGCCTGGGGCCAGGGCCACAGGGGCATCCTCCCAGCCTGGTCACGGCATGCCCAGGTCTCTGGGACCTGCTGGGTTTAATGGGTGGCATGGCCTGAGAGGGGCTGAGGAGTCGGGAGAGCACCTGCGATGTGTCAGTGTGGGATCTTCCATGCCCCGCATGAGAGGGCAGATGTCTCTGTCTGCACCTGGGAATCTGTCCCTGTGTTACTTACAGCTGCACAGACACACCAGTCTCCTTTCTCCTCAAGCTGCACCGATGCAGGATACTCCCTCAGCGTTAAGGGAATGCAGGTCCACTTGCACCCTTCCTGCCTGATTTCTTCCTTTTTTCCTTCCTTAGGATGAAGGAGTCTAGGCAAACATTCCTTAATTTATTTTGCATCCTCTGGCTCTTGCTTCTGCTGAAGGCTGCCTCTTCCTCCCCTCTGCCCCGTGGAAAAGACCCACGACCCCCTTCGCTCCCCTTTGGGCTGTACAAAGGACACACCTGTGTTGGTATGTATCCGGGTTTTGTTTGCCTGCTGGATGAGTTCATTCCTTACTTCACTGCTGAGCTGAGTTGCTATTCACATCATAAATCGCTCCTTTATCTATTTCAACAGCTGTACTGCACAATACTCGTAGTCTTAGCTGAAACAGTCACTGAAGATTTTGCAAGGCCATCATGGGATCTGGAATTATTTTATGATTTTGTTTTTGACTGGCTGCTTCCCAAAGTTCATGTTTTCGCTCTGCGGGGAATGGCATCTGAAAAGTTGGCTTTGATGTCTGTAGGTCTGGGATCTGGAAATAGGATGTTATGAGGTCCTAGTGCATCTTAAGAATTCAGAATGCATTTTGCTTAACTGGCAGGAAGGCATAGTTCCCTTCAGACTTGCCCAGGGTCTCCTCATTGATTTCAGTTCCTGGAAAACTATTCTTAAGAGTGGTTGAGATATTTATGGTCATCTCTGGATAGCTGGGTTGCAAAGGCTGCTTCCTTATATTTCCTTTCCTTTTTGGGTGCACACGTCTGCATGACCCCCTTCTGAACTGGGGCAAGTTGGCAACCCCCTTCTCACGTGACTTCAGTGGCTGTGGTGATCCCCACAGTACCTGTAGCCAGGGGTAGGTATCCTATAGTCTCAGCTGGCTAAGTGATTCCCAGAGCAAGACTGGTAACACTGGAGTCAATGTAAGCTGTGGATATCTCTGCACCAAAAATGCCCTTGGCATGGCACTCTGTATACCTAGGGAGATGTGGTAGCTTGTATTTTTTTATGTGTGCAAATGGATATGTCTTATGCATTACAATCAAATGCTTTTTTTGTCATCAGTGGGACTTGTTGATCTTACAGGCTTTTTTCAGCCTAAAAATTTCTATCATTCTTTTCCCAAGGCACCTTTGTGCTGGAAACAAATCTTGTCACAGCTCTCCATCCTTCAGAAGGAAATAATTTTTTCCACTATGGCTTGTGGAATATAGCTAGAAATAATAATCCTAAACTTGATAAAAGCAAGTTTTTGCTTCACTTCTGAGCCACCCACAGTACCCCGACAGTTTTGGTGGGACAGGGTGAATCAAAAGGAGAACAGAGTCAGGGTGGTGAGGGGGTTCAGCCACCAGCCAGAACATGAGAGCAAGAGGTGAAAGGCAGAAATGGCTGTGAGGGGCTGTCCTTGTTTGGGCTGGGAGCCGTGCAAGTGGTGATCAAGCAGCTGCCAGAGCTAGGGGGAAGTGATGTTGTTTAGTGGTGAGATCTTAAGTCGGCTGCAGTTTTCACGGCACAGGAAAGACAGTGATCATGCTCATCTGTGGGATTTTTATACTGGTGGGTTTTAGATGTCAGATTGTGAGCACTGTCTGCCTTTTTCATTCTGTTGACCCAGAAAAGTTCTAAATTCCACACGTTGCATTGAAGTTGTCTTGTTCAAGATAACTGGTCCTTTTTTCCCCCCTAAAGGGAGGAGAGCTGTGCTAGCCCCACTGCTGGGACACTGAACATCTCTTTGTTCAGGGAGAAGACCTGAAAAGCACTGCCTCCCACAGCAGTTTCTCTTTCTGAAGTGTCCCTCCAGCTAAAAGCCTTGTGAGCTTGACTCAGGACCCAAACAGACTGTGCCCACCTCTGTAAATCACGAGATAAAAATTATGTGTGGATAGGGCTAAAAGGGCATGAGTCAGGCCTGGCAGGGAACACTGGTGGCTGCTAGCCCATATGGCCACTTCAGGGCTTTGACTAATTACTTGCTCATTCGAATAACTCTTGAAAATACGGTGTCCCTTCCTTTTCTCAAGCAGAAAGGGGAAGCACAGAGGAATTGGTGGTTGCACTTGCCATGGCTTGGAGCAGGGATAACGTCAGCTCTTGCATCTGATATGGTAACCAGCCCTCTTAGGAGCAGAGAGTAAGGCAAGATCAGCTTATGATTTCCTTCCAACAGCTTGACTCCAGATACTTAGTTGGCTTAGTTTACCATCTGGGAAGGTAATGAGAAAGAGACATGAGTACTTCTTCTGCGTCTTCTTGGCCTGATAGATCAAGACCAAGATGATTTCATAGAATCAGAGAGAATGATAGAATAATTTGGGTTGAAGGGCATCTTAAAGATCCTGTAGTTCCATCCCCCCTGACATGGGCAGGGAAGCTTCCACTGCATGAGCTTGCTCAGAGTCCCATCCAACCTGGCCTTGAATGGTGGCAGGGATGGAGCATCCACAGCTTCTCTGGGCAACCTGTTCCAGTGCCTTCTCACTATGACTGTGAAGGATTTCTTCTTTAAATCTTATCTAATTTTTAATGTGAGAAATTCCCATTGTTAAATGCATAGGAGATTTCCTTGAAGAAATGGGTGTTTTTCATGCAAGTTTAAATGTGTGGTCAGGTGTCTAATCTTTCAAAGTTATCTGCCTCACTTTCCTGAGGGAAATGAGGTGGCTGTAAATTAAATTTCTGATCACTCCTGTGTACCACCTGCTTAATTGAGTTTGCTATGTTAGTAGCCAAAGCCAGTCAGAAAGTGAATGCCCTTTCAGTAACAAAACCAAGAAAATATTTCCCATGAGAGCCTTTCCACTGAGAGTATCACACTTCTTGAAGAAGTATGTAGAAATAATACGACAGGAGAGCAAAGTGCTGCTCTGGTATCTCTGTTAAATGTGATAAAATTTGGTTGCTGCCTCCTTCTGTTCCCCTTGCTCTCAGCACTCCCTGGGTAGGCACCACCATCTGCCCCAGTATATTCCAGTCGTACTGGCAAAGCATTCGGGTAATTCAAGGGGCTTCCCTGCCCTTAGCAGATCCTGGGAAATGTATGTTGGGTAGGCACCTATGTGCCAAAATGGAACAGGGCTGGAGGAGAGGAAGGCATGCCTCCGGTGAGGTTTAGACAGCAGTTTTAATCACCTTCACCAACTGTAGAAAGAGTCACATCACTTTTTCTGCATTTTCCTGAAAAATGTGGCTGCTTCATTCAAAGCAAGACTTTTCATAATTGACTTGATGTACAAACAAAACAACTGGAGGGTTCCCACCTAAAAGGGAGTTTGATACTACTGCATTTTAGAGTTATGGCAAAGAGAGGAAAAGCACCCAATAATAACCCTCCCAACTACAGGATCAGATGTAGTATACCGAAGCAATTCCTAACCATCTAAGATAACTGATCTGTAGCAGTACCTAGCCACAACCAGATAAATGGTCTTTCTTTGGCCTTGTCACAAGAAAAGCTTTCCCAACATCTGACAGCCTTTTATGTCCATCAGTATTTCCTGTCTCCCCAGGCTGCTAAAATGCCACCATTTTTGCATTCTGTGAAATCAGCTCAGGCCCTTTCTCTGGGCCTTCTGCACGCTTTGCATGTGATATGTTTCTCTGGTTTTTCCTTATGAGAGATAAAAGGGCTTTTGTAAGTTTCCTATGAGTAAAAGCCTGTGAAGCTGTTTTCCTCCTGCAAAGGCAGTGAGGTTTTGCTCTGTGCACTGGTTTGGGAGCTGGATGCTGAGTCTGGCTTTCCTTTCTGGGTTTGTAACTGATGGGCAGCAAGGCTTATTTATTTGGGATTTATTTGGGATGAGACCTAAAAATCCTTTTGCTAACTGCAGCCTGACTGTTTCAGTGTGGCATCCTGAGAAAGAGATACTGTGTACTTTTCTCTCAAAAATTAGACATTAATGAACCCTTCATATACTCAGATCTTTACTTTCCTATCTGTTAAATGAGGAAAACGCTGCACATTTCAAAGGGAAAGCAAAGTTTTTCTTAAGTTAATGTTAAGGTACCTAAAGACAGTACAGTAGCACTGGTAAACTATTGATGCTGGTGTTAATGTTTCATCATTTTTCTACTGATTTTTAAAGCTTTTATTCAGTTCCACCCTTAATTACAACAGAGCCCTTAAAGGTTTTTTGCAAATTGCTCTGTTCTCTAGCAAAGGTGACTTCATCCAGAGGTACCTGAAGCAACCTCAGGAAAGGCAAAAGCTGCCCTGGAGGATGCAGAAAGTGGGGGAGATGCTGAAAGACAGACAGGAACTTCTGTATTCATATCCCTTCAACACAGTAAGACAGGGAATTTAGGGAATGGTAGATTAGTCAGTTAAACATCAAATCCTAGAAAGATTCTGCAAAAGTTAATAAAACTTTTAAAAACAAACTTTTTAACAAAAGTTAATAGAACTTTTTTAAAACTTTCAAAAGTAGTGTCAGAGCAATCTAATTTTCTTTGCCTAATGGGGTAATGCCATATAGACATGGAATAAGAAGCAGATATTATGGCTGGGCTTTAGTAAGGCTTTTGGCACTACCTCAGAACAAAACTGATGGGTAGTCTTGTTCAGAGAGTAAATACTAATGACTCACTCCTTAAGCAAAAGGATGGACAAAAGCAAGTCCTTATTGAACTTCTCTTTTGAACGTACTATCATTCCATATTTTCACTAGCCAGGATAATGAAATTTGTGCTATTAAATTAAATCAGTTCATGTAAAGGTGAAACTGTTTGCAAGTAAAATGGAGGGCAGAATTAAATTCAAAACAAGCTTGACAACTTGGAGTGCTTGCATCTGAAAAGGTAATTTCAATATGGGAATGTTGAAGGCACTCACTTCAGCAGAAATAGTGACACACACAGCAGATGAGGAACAACCGGCTGGGTAGCATCCCCAAGGAAGTTCATCTGGGCTTGTAGTGGCACAATGATGGCATGCTGTCACGAAGCACGCACACGCGGCATGCACCGAGACGTGCGAACAGAAGTCAGCTTGCAAGACATGTGAAGTAACCTGTTACCTTTCTCAGCACTGACAAAGCCTCAGAGGAATTTCTGCCTTCCCTTTTGGAGCTGTGCATCAAGAATGATGCAGAATGACAGGAGGTTTCAGAGAAAAACAAGCATAAGCTATAAAAGAAAGAGTGAATAAATTAGAGTTAATTAGTCTAGAGAAGAAAAACTTGAGAAAAGACATATCTGTCTGTGAAAACATCAAAGGTGTGATCCATTCTCCAGGTTCATAAGAGCTATGGCAAGCAGTAACAGAAATGGGTCCTAGTGGGGACATTCAGGTTAGGAAGAGGATTTTCCTATGACAGTGATAAGTGAGCAGAGTTGTAAGTTCCTGAGAAACCTGTAGAAGACCTCATTAGAGATCTTTACAAACGGTGTCAGCCCTGTCCCTTCAGAACAGCCTAGATGGTTTAGATCACCTGTTAGGGCAGAGGTTTTGTAAGAGGACTTACTCCAGGCCAGCATTTCTGGAGTTCTGTGCTGTGAATCTGAGAAGCGTTTACAAAGAGCAGCATTTATTTGTTCCCCCTCCACCACAGCAGACCGCCTTGCTCTATTGGCGATTAACTTTGGTTGCCCTTTTCAGAAAGAGGCATTTAGTCAGGGAGCCCTCAATAGGGCCAGACAGCACTGCTCTCCATTTTCTCTGCTAGCAAGCAGACATCCTGTGGGTCAGCAGCCAGAAAAGCAAATTTCCCCATCTTTGTGCTTGATATAATGCCATTCTCAGCAACCTTTGTGGGTCACCACCTCCATTCAGCCAGGAGCGCACAGTTCCTAGCATATGAAGAAGCATGTTTTTGAAACATATTTTCAGCTCTGATTGCATTAAAGAACGGGTGTTTCTGAGCTACCAGCCTCTACCTGTGCTGATTTGCGTGGTAGTCATTGTCCTCCACAGTTTGCCTCTGTCTAGCTGTGCATGAGTGCAGGGATGAAATATGCCCCTTGGAGTGGCAGCAGGACCGGTGGCGTTGGGAGTTCCCAAAAACCTCACACAATGGAACATACTAAATGGAGTTGGAGGCTTTTAACAACTGCACTCAGAAAGAGTGGCTGTGCACATATTGTCTGGGGGGACACCATGACAGAACGTATAATTTACAGCTCAGTGAGTTCTGTAAAAAAGCCTTGCCCAATATCAGTGTAGCACCACAATGTATTTACTCTGAAAGGCTGGGAATCGACTTTGATTACAGCTAAGTGAGTTCCAAGCCATAGCAGCTCTGGTCACTTCACCAGCATTGCTCCATTTAATCAGCAACAAGGTTTGACCTGATGATCAGCAATAAATACTAAATTTGACCATTACATTTTTCCCTGTGATTATACTTTAGCTAGAACAAGCACAGGTATGGGAATAGTACAGTAGAGATAGTAAAGCAACCACTCAGCCACTCCTCAGCAGCTGATGGTAAAAATTTCTTTTCCAAAATCATCCCAAGTCTTACTGAAAGCTTAAAACTGTAAAATGTAAATACCTCTATTGATCACAATGAAAAGATGTGNTCCATTTAATCAGCAACAAGGTTTGACCTGATGATCAGCAATAAATACTAAATTTGACCATTACATTTTTCCCTGTGATTATACTTTAGCTAGAACAAGCACAGGTATGGGAATAGTACAGTAGAGATAGTAAAGCAACCACTCAGCCACTCCTCAGCAGCTGATGGTAAAAATTTCTTTTCCAAAATCATCCCAAGTCTTACTGAAAGCTTAAAACTGTAAAATGTAAATACATCTATTGATCACAATGAAAAGATGTGCCCAGCATGTCAACACATCCATATCTATGTGTGTGTAAATACACAATCACATCTATCTGCATTTGTAGACATGGGTAGTCCTGTACATTTTACATTACTGATGCTTGCCTTGTATATAATAATTATTTTATTGATTGTCTACTTGGATGCTGATACCCACGTGTGCCTCTCACTCTTGTTCATGTGTTTAACCCTACAGAGAACTACTGCTCATGTTTAAGGCAATCACTTTTACTGCTTTTAGTAACTCTATATCTGAAAACAAGTTTCTTGCATTCAGAATCCTGAAATGGTGAAACCTTTGCAACAAGGATAAAGTTATCCGCTTACACTAACGCCCCCTGCCAGCATTTGGACTTCAGTAAATTTTCCATACCCTTTCCTGGTTTGGAAAAGAAAAATATGTTCATGTCACACATACATACACAGGGGCTTTTTTCACATTAATTAATACAGAAAACATTTCCGTTGGAAATGCCTGGGGTTGTAGATTTTGTTAAATAGGATTCTTTAAAGTGTAACGTAGGGAACACTAGGGATACATTTGGCTGCCCAGTATGGATACCAGAGTCTTCCACTAGGTGGAAATTGAATTTTTTTGCACTGCCATAGTTGTATCAGAGTCCTTGTTGTATGTCTAAATGAAACAAAAAGGAATGACTGGAGCTCTGAAGTTACGGTGCCTGAGGTGGCCCACTGCTTTTGCATGAGCAACAGAAATAAAAACTGGTATTCCAGGTTTTTCTGGAATTTGTTACAAATGCATTCAAAATGCTGCTATTTTGATATTAATATTTTAAAAATGTCTTTAGCCA
Source organism: Oxylabes madagascariensis (assembly GCA_013400675.1). Taxonomy (NCBI): domain Eukaryota; kingdom Metazoa; phylum Chordata; class Aves; order Passeriformes; family Timaliidae; genus Oxylabes; species Oxylabes madagascariensis. Next base: position 15,404 of record VYZR01035302.1, read on the forward strand.
CTACACTGTGTAATTTAATGCCCAGTGGCAGGTTTGTTAATTGTGTACCATTTAGTATTTCCAAGATTTTTCATAAGACTTAGCAAATTATGGGTGAAAGGGTCTTGTATATGCCAACATATTTGAATATGGGTACCTATAATTACGTTTCATCACCTCAGTATCTCTGTAAAATACATTAATTCTGTAAATGGTATAGGAAGCAAAGTCTGAGTTAAAAGACTTGATCACTCAGATCCATTTCCAAATTACCTTTCAAAGCAACAAATCTTCTGGCTGTATATGGGAAGATAAGTGTCCTTACTTTGCATATAGAGTGATGTCATTTGGGCTGAATATTTCATTGAGCTGGAATGAAATCTTGAGGTTATAAAGGGCTGTCCTTTGAAAGTACCAGCTCAGTAATGAGAAGCAGTGCAGGAAGGCGATATGGATATTGGGCCCTGTTAGCAAAGGAATATGCAGTAAGTGAGATGCTGCCACAGGTTGCCCAGAGAACTTGTGGAAGCCCCACTCCTGGCAGTGTTCAAGGCCAAGTTGGATGGGGCTTTGAGCAACCTGGTGCAGTGGAAGGTGTCCCTCCCTGCACATGACAAGCGGGCTCAAACTAGATGATTTTTTAGGTCCCTTTCAACCCAAACCCTTCAATGATTATATGAAAAAGAAAACATTCCTGTATTGTAACTTTGAATAACAATGATCTGCCTGCACCTAGAATACTCAAGTGGATGTCCCCACCTCAGAGGAGGAAACCTTATTTCTTGTTAGCTCCCCAAGTGAGTTTCAAAGAGGAATGTCTTGTTCCTGGTTGAACTGGAACTGGATTAGACTAATTTGGAAGGAGATGTTTTTATGCCAGAACAACAGTGTCAGCACAAGGAGTAGCAATATCCTCTTTTGTAGACAGGTTCTTGGGTCTCCTCACCTGTAGGCTTTAAGAGATGCCTTGGAGCTTAGCATTATTGTCGTGGTTTGATCAGGAAGTGAGTTTTCAGGAAGTTACAGAGGTACGTCTACATGAACTTCCAGGGGTTAAGTATTGGAAATTCCCAGGGAGCTCCCCTTTTCCGCCCAGCCAGCTGAACAGGTAACAGGGCCGGTCCTGGTCCGCCGTGTGGCCCCCGGGCCTGGCGGCCCGGCCGGCCCGGCTGCCCCTGCTGGGGAGGGCCAGCCCGGGACCGGTCGTGCCTCTGGCC
>VYZR01035302.1:26725-56752 GCA_013400675.1 Oxylabes madagascariensis
TGAATGAAGACAGGAATTCACTGATATTTTTTCCCCTTGAACAACTATCTGCCATGGAGCATCTCAAGAACTGAAATGCCCAAAGATGCCAGAAATACTTCTGTGGTGCAGGGCACTTCATAACATTTCATCAATAATGATATTCCCTCTTTTTGGTTTTTCATTTTCTTGAAGGATGCGTGCTTGTGGTGTCTGTCATCGAACAGCTTGCACAGTGGCACAACAGTACAGTAAAGGCAGCCATGGAGAGACTGTGTGACTACATACCTGGTAAGTACCAAATAATGTGCCATGTGTCGTGTTGGTGCTGATGTATTTCCCTGTTAATTAAAAACTTGCATGGGAAGTCTGAAAAAAAACTTTATCCACATCTTGTGCAGTATCTCAAATGTGTGTAGCTGGGAGATAGCAAGTTGCTATTTACAGGAAGGTCAGTGATGTGACTCACTTAGATTCAGAGCTTAGATTTAGGGTTTTGTCCCAAAGTTAGAGTGAATGGGGCTATATTAAGCCCCACACATGTGAGCACCAACCCATGCAGACCAGTTCCCTTCCTTTTTCTCCCCTTTGTCTCTTTGTTAGCAGCTTAAGAATAGATTCACTGTATGCCCCACTACTCCTCCTGCTTGTTGATATGGGTCTTTATAGCAACAGTGAAGATGAAAATGTTTTCAGCAGGTATGGGAACTGCTATTGTAAAATTTTAAAAATGAGATGAGGCTGACAGGTGTAAGATGTGAGCATTAGGTGTGCACAGAAAAGCTACTGAAATGTAATTGCTGATACAAATTTCAAAAGCGACAGCTCTTCCATGTGAATTTATGTAAGATTCCCCTTTTTCTGCCCCTTGTTTTATCTACCCAAAGGAGGTTGGAGCTCTACATGCACACCCCTAAATAGAGAACAGTTTGAATGCCAGAATAGCTTTGTGCCTCACAGACCAATCCTATAACTATTTAAGTAACTAGATCTCACATTCATGATATCTTTTAAATGTTATTAATGTAAAAAGATGGCTTGGAATTTTTCATTAAAATGTCATTTTTATATGATTTCATGAATTGTATCTCTGAGAAACCATCTCTCTCTGTAGACCCTAGTTTCGCACAAGATATGTGTAGAATATTAATTCCCTCCTTTCCAAGGGAGGATTTCCTAAGGCAAAATGGGGCAGGGAGCTAATTGCTAGGATTCATTCATTGATAGAATGACGCTTATCTGATTTCTGTTCCGTAAATCATATCCTCAGTGTTTTAAATTACAGGCACATAACCATGAAGTTGCAATTAGAAGCACTGATCCTGCTATTAAAATACAATTTTCTTCTTTAAATTATGACATGCTAGCTCTGTGTTCATGATTCACCAGTGGACCTTGTTCTTCTGACATGTCAAGATAATTCTTTTCAGCTCCCATTCTTTACACACATAAAATCCTATTATCCCTTTAGTTGAATCTCTATAATCCAGTTACCTTCTGAGATGCATGGATATACCCAGTAGAAAAAAAACTGACCCTGAACTTGAAAGGAGTGAAAAATCCTATGGATTGTGTGGGAGCTACAGTGTAACTCGATTTATCCTCTCCTGGGAGGCGAAGACTGCAGCCCAGCAGCAATCAACAGCTTCCTCTTGCTGCTTGAAACAGTAGAAAAGCTTTGGATGCTCAAAGTAGCAAACATACTAAAGCAGGTCATGCATTTCACACGGAGAAACAATTTCATTATTATGCACATGCCTACAATTGATAGCAAGAATAACAGCAACAAATTAATGGCAGCAAGGTTTTTCCTAAGGCATTAAAATGAGTAGGACTCCAAAAACCCTAGAAAGTGGGTTTTTTTGAGGGCCTCCTATAATTCTGATTACAATCAAGTCAGGTTTGGATCAAGCCTTCTGTAAAGTTATGTGATGTTCAAGAATAAAAAATGCTTAGGGAAAAAGAGAGAAAATTTCAGTACCTGTCAGTCCCACTCAATCTCACGGGCTGTGTGGAAAACAGAACCACAGACTCATTTGTATGGAAATACTTGCAATGTGTGTGATTCAAGCGACATGGCAAATAAACCTACAAGAACAAGAGCAGTAATGCCATGAGCAAAGAAGGCTCTTGAGCAGATAGAAAGGCCAGGTCTGGGGGAAGGGGCAGTATTTGCAGTGTAAGAGGTGCTGTTAGCAAGAATGTATGTTTGCCTGGACACTGTCTGCTTGATAACACAGAGGTGTCTGATACCCAAAATGTGCTTTGAGACCCTCTGCCTCCGGCTTTGCCTCTGAGTCATGCTCTGCTTCTGTGTTGACCACTGCTGTGTAAACACCTTAGAGCTCAAATGCAAATGGCAACATGATAATAGCATCTTTTTTGCAAATATTTGTCCTCTGGGATTCAGCCAGCGTTTGTGTTTCCAGGACTAAGAAGCTATATAGCAAAACCTTCCAGACAGTTCTTAGGGGATCTAAGGGATCTTAGGGGATCACTTTTACCTGAAGCAAGTACACTTTACATTTTCTCTAAATTTTCCAGCATTTAGTTTTGTTTAAGCTCTTTTCTTGTCCCTGAACACATGCAGTTATTCATCATTTTTCTCTCTCTCCCCCTCTTTTCTGACTTACACTGCTTCCTCCTAACAGAGATTTCTCTCTGCAATATCCTCTCCTTGTGTGTGTTAGCAGAGCTGGAGATTTGCGAACACATGAATGCGGCCCGGCTCCAATGGCAAGTCCTGTAAACACTGTCTGTGGCTTTGGTCTTGGTGTTGTGTTGAAAGCCAAAGCCTGAATGGCATCTGAATCTTCCAAGAGGACCTTATACTCTCAATGATAATTTAACATTATTACTATTCCTTTTACCTCCCTTCATTTTTTACACCATGGCGTAATTACACGTTAAGTTTCCTGTATGCATAAGGAAATCAGTGTGACCAGCAGAACTCCTCTATCAGGTCCCCAGAGCTGACAGGCACCCAAACTCTCCTCTCTTCTCAGACACCAGGAGAGGTTACAGCAGCCAGCTGGCTCCTCCAGAGCCAAAAATGTCGTGGGAACCAGCTGGTTTGGGAAACTCATAAGGAGACCATTGCCTGTGATGCACTGGGGACGTGTTGGGGAAGCCAGCCATGCTTGCCGGCAGGCTACTTTAGGGAGCCAGGTACCCCGCTGGCAAGCCTCATCAGAGGTTGTTCTAATCAGCAGTGATGCCAAACCCAGGGTTATTGATGTCTGCGACATCTTTCATTTTAGGTGAACAAGAATAAAATCTAATTCTAGTCAGGAGACCAATTTTTACTTGCAGATTGCTTCTAAAGAGCCAATAGTGAGGAGTTATGTGGCAAAGGAGGCAAAGAAATGAAGCTAATAACTTGATTGAAATAAAACACCTGTCATGGGATAAGAAAAATCAGCTACTGTTGTTACAGAAGCTGCCTGCAACACCATGAGTAGGAGAGTGTTGGGAAAATTATCTCTTTGTTCCCTGATATGCCTTCCTGGTGCCAGTCCTCCTTTCTCAGGTGCAGGTTGCCAGCCAGGGTGCCTGCAGTCCTGGCAGGAGAGCAGTTGTGAGAGCAGGAGCACACCCATGGCCCACCAGTGGAGTCCCTGCCATAAGGATTTGTACCTTCCGCACAGCAAAACTACCCACCCTGTACGCAGCAGCCCACAGCCCTGGGCGTGTCCAGCCTGACACTGGTTAAAATGGAATATTCAGCCCAAAGTTGGAGGGAAGCAACTCTTTGGGTGTTTCTATGGTTTTCTCTGGGAAAGATGAGGATACTCTGTGCTTTCTTCCCCAGGTACAGATAGTTATCTGTCTGGGTAATGGAGGTGCAAGAGAAAACTACAATTCTAAGGAGTTTGAGGAGCTGCAAGTTTGTCATCACGGCACTTGTGTGAACCTGTCTCTTTTGACATTTCACAGCACAGTCCAAGCTGGAGCAAGGCCTGACACCTCCTTTGCAGGACACGTGCATGGTTATTAACTGACTCTAGTCTGTTCAGGTCAAGGAACAGGCAGTTTTTCTTCACGGGAACTGTCATGTCAGTGCCCTGCTTGCATTCAAAGCCCCACTCTCCCTCAGTGTCTTTGCTCGGGTGCATGGATGACCTATTATTTTACAAGAGTACCTTAAAGAAATCTCTGATGGACTGTCTTATTGATGACATGTTTACACATATATAGGAAACCACCTGAACCAGCATCCCAAAAAGGCACACGGCTGTAGATTGTGAAAGGAAGCCAAATGAAAAGTGTCAGGTATTTCTTTAAATGCAATTACTCCTGCACAGCTCCTGCTCTTCACAAAATATATTCTCTTAACTCCACAAGCTCCCAGAAGCTCCAAGGCAGTTCTAGGAGTAGCATCAAGCCCAACATCACTTTCTGTGCTTTGATTAATGTGTTTGTTTTCTTTCTTCTTTCAAACCTACGGAGATGTTTGTTTAAACTGCTTAGAAGATGCTGTGGCATGCACAATTTCTTTTGACTTTTCCATTATGCCATACTCAGAAAAATTAACAAAAAGCTAGTTATCCTTTTTCGTCTTTATCATGTGACTTACCTAAAGCCAGAAGGATTTTAGGCAAGATTAGAAATTCAGGTTTTCCCATTCTCTGGTAGTACACAGAGGTCAGATATTCACATGCCTTCCCCTAAGGTAAATCAGCATTCACCTTAATGAACCAATTGCTGCTGTATTTTGACTGCTATGAAACCAGTTTCACCATGCTCAATTGCTTAAAAAAAATTATGTTTTCTAGAAAAACTGCAAGGTTTCTGTTATGTGCTTGCTGAACTTTACGGGCCACACATAGCTGAACTGTAAGTATTGCTGTGTCCTCTCAGATTTTTGCTTAGTTTGTTCTTGACATGTACAGATGTGCTGTCAGGTTGAGGTGGAGATGTGCTCCTAAAATCACCTTATTTTTAAAGCAGAGGTGGTTCAGAGTGATTCTGGTTTGGCATATGGCTGCCACTGGTAACCATTTTGATATTCCGTTTAAACCTCAGATCAGGCCCACCTGATATAATTATCTTTTGAAATTCAGCTCATTTGTCTGAGGGAGGAATTTGAATAACCCGTATGTGTGAGACAGGTTCTATAAAATCATGCTGTTGTTGCTTGGCTCTTGCTTTCCATTCTAACTTTAATCAGGCTTTCTAATTGTCAGCCCCTACATGCTCTCAGCCCTGACCTTGATATATGCACTCTTGGGGAAGCCTACTATTTAATCTAAGTGATTAAAAAAATAAAATGTAGGTCATTTTATTCCTCTTTGAAAGTTCTTAGTTTAATTAACAGAGCTTTTACTAGACCTTCTTCTTCCCTAGGGCTTTTATTTTTGTTTTTAAAACTAGCCAAGGGACTGCAAAGTGCTTACAGGACTAAGAAGTGCTATAATCAAACATTTTAATTTAATTCCTGATTAGCCCAGAGGTGTATCCCAAAAAAAGAAGAAACAATCCTAGCACTCATGCTTGATGATTAAAGGTTAAGGATCTTTGAAGGATTTCTGGTTATTTTGTTGAGTTAATGATTGAACATTCATATGTGCCAAATTGCATATGCATTAACTTTAACCTTTAAATCTTTGTCAGGCTTATGATTGATTAAAGAACTAGAATAGTTATAATGCATTTGATTCAGGTGCTGCTTGTACAGCACAGTCCTTTTTCATCAACCTGGGTTCCAATTTTAAATGCTGAGTAGGATGTCGTGGCAGAAAATCGTTAGAACCCAACGCTGCACTGAGGCAGTGGTTATGGGCCATGGTGAAGTGAGCTGAGATTATTGTGTGGTGTTGGGAAGATTTAGCTTCCCATGGAAATAGCTCTTACTTTCAAGAGCCCAGAAAAACATAATAGTCTTTCTTTATGCACCATTTCATTCAGCATAGACAGGGAAATGAATGCCGATGTGGTTTGCCATTCCTTGAGGCTGTGTAAACAGGATCCGGGACAACCGCTTTGTCATCTCTACTCTCCTCCAAAGGTGAGTTGGTTTACCACTTTTCTTAAAACTACTGGTTGTGGAATGTCTTTTAAACTGGAATTGAGCAATTTGAAGGCTTCCACTGCATATGCATTGTCTAGGAAATAAACATTAAGAGCATGGACATTCCTAAAAAATGTCTGTTTGAACAAAAGGTGTGTAAGACACATCAGCTGTGCACCATCATCAGCTGGGTTGAGGGTGCATGGGAGTGTCAGGGCCAAATTCTCCTGTACCGGTCTGGATTGGAGAGGAAGAGCAGGGATTTTATTGTTATGCAGTACAACAACCCCAAAGCAGATACTCAGCTGAGGTTCATCCATGCCACCACGTTACCACGGCATGACAAGTGATCCCCACGTTGCCTGATCTGCCGTGACAGCCTGTGTGGGCACAAGATACCTGCTGCAAATGTAGGGCTATTTGACTTGGATTAGTCTGCAGTGCAAGAGGTTTAAGGTAATATGCATTATTTTTTGCCACCCACTGAAATCATATTTAATTACCACTGCTTCTCTGATGGAGAGTCACTTGCTACAACATTTGCACGCCCTTGATTGCATGCCCTAGACCTTTGCTATACTTGCACACATACATATCTGCATAGGTGTCTCAACATCTGCTGTTTGTTTGGGGATTCTTTTGGTTGTGAGTAATTTTTTTCCATCCCAGCCATCATGCACCTTCAGTCACACTGAAACCTGTGACTGATGGAGGTTGTATGGTGGTGTTGGAAAGCAAGCCATTCAATTCAGCATCTATTTTTGGAAATCTTTTTCCCTGCATCTGAGTGGAGAAAGGCATGTTTGAATTTCTAATGATCTGCATGAAATGTTTCACACCAGGTCTAGTCCGGCAGTCATTGAAATCAGGCAATCTTTTGATGGGCTTCAATGATCTGCAGTTCATCTCCAAGATGGATTTAGTTCTGCCAATATTAAGGTCTGGAGAAACACTTGCCTTCCAAGAATGACGGTAACATTTAGTTTATGGCAGGTGTGAGTCTATGCTCCACGATACGTCAACTTAGAGATCTATGGGTGTGCAGTCACACAGGGGTGAAAGACGATGAGTGCAGGCAGCAGAGAGGGCCTACACTAAGTTGACTCAACCAGAATATTGCCCAAACTTCATCAAAATAGGTGCCATCAGAAATGCCCCATCTTGAACTGAGTGTCAGAAGTGCAAGGTGCCTCTTGAAGTGAAAGAGGATGCAGGCAATGAACTGCACTTGAAGAGAGGGATGGGCTCACCATGGCTGCACAGTGAGTTAGGCTGAGGAGCCTGGAGAGAGGGGCTATTTAAATCAAGGTGGATCCTGTGAAGAAATTAGAACACCTGTGTTGAAATGTTAGGCTGATCAGACAGAGGGGAAAGGATGCCACTCGTGGCATTGCTGTCACATCTTTGTGAATTCTTACCCATCTCCCAGAGCAGGTGTAGGACCAAGGTGTTGTCTCCTTTGATCTCCAGCAACTGCTTCGATGAGTGCACTGTCCACAAGGAATACAGCTGAACGTGGTGGGGCTTAGGTTTATTTTTTTTTTTAAACCAACCTTGGACTCTTTTTTGCATAGCCTGGAGACTGTCCTTCTGAGTGAGTGGCTCAAGCAAACCCTCTTTCTTTCCAAGTGATAGTTAAACCCCTTTCTGTCAAGGTGTTTGTTTCTCAACAGGAATAAGGGAACTCTACCAAAAAACCAATTTTTTTACATTGACTGTATCCTTCATTTTGGCTCTCCTCATGCCCCGAGAGAGCATGAGGAGATGAGAGGAGAAGAGCAGTGCTTGGAATTCATGCTCAAGTGGTTGATAAATTGCCCACAGTAACTCTCTGACTAGTCATACTGAGTAAAGATGAATTATGGGTGAAAAAAATTAATATACAATCAGAGACACAGGTGCATAAAATGCAGTTTACCTCACATTTGCTTCTTTAGTTTGTAATTTGATTGATCACTTCAGTTTTATGAGTCTGCAAATGTTGGCACAGTCCCCTGCCGAGTGTTTGAACAAGACTTTAATACTAATGACTGTTCTGTTCAACTCTATTGATTTTCAGGTACTTCACTTATTCATTTAGACTTTTGGATGCCCATTTTCCCAGAATTAGTATCATATTTGTGCTGGCAAAGGGGGCGAAAGAAATAGCGTTACCTGTCCTTGGAAGGCAGTATAAAGCTCAGGTTTTAATTACCTCTAGCGTGGAAAATATCAACATATATCTGCTTTTTCCACCATCAGTTTATTTTCTTCCGTTTGTGTGCTTTAGTGAGGTTGTGTGTTTTGAGGAAGGAAGAGCCTCTGCTTCAGAGGCCTTTCCAACTGTTCCACTTAATGGAGACGCTGCAATCTGTGTAAATGATACATGCATCATTTTGCATACTTCCCTGGTCTCTGACAAATTAGCCCAAATTATTATTCTTTTTTGCCAAGCTACCTGGAGCTATTAACAAGCACTCTCTGATTGTTCTGGAAGACTTTTTTCTAATTATGAATAAAAAATATTGCTCTGTTCGCAAGGACCTCAGTGTTCTCAGCATGGAGCTGGAGGAGAAGGACATCCAGCCTGGGCAAGGGCAGCCCCCTGTTGCTGGGGCTTGGGCAAGGTGGGCTGCTCTGCTGGGAAGCAGTTTCAGGAGCAGACCTCTGATGGTGGTGAGGAGGACTGGAAGGGGCCCTTGCAGCTCCCGGATCACCAGCATGACTGGGCGACCAGATGTCCCTTGTAATGGGTCCTGTGAGCCCCTTCTTGCCACCAGTGGCTTGTAGAACAGAGCAAAGGTTCTCCTCTGCCCTTTAGTATGAGTGTGGCAACACTGGGGTCTCCTTCAAGTAGAGACAAACAAATAGGGCACATCAGAAGTGAAGGCTTACTAACTGTGGCTGAAAAGTGGACAGTATCTGAAGCTGCTGTAAAATGCTTTGTGGTTCAAGGTACATCTGTAATGCCCTTTGTGGCTTAAGCCACCTCAACAACAGATATTCTAATATGGGCTGCAGCATCACTCCAAAAGATCGACAGTAGTACAGGCATCCAAGATAGCTGTTTTAGGATGACTGGATAATGTTTTAGCCAAAAATGTTTATCAGCTCATATGCTGGAAGACTTTCTGCACCAGGTCATGTAATACAGGGATGTTCCTCTACTAAGAGAAAAGGGCTGAAATAGGGTGAAGAGTTTTACAGACTGCCTACCAAGTTTCCTTTCTGGCCCTGGAAACAAACAGGTTTGCAGGAGATTATTCTCAGCTTGTCTCTAGATTGTTTTAAGCCAGCTGGCATGTTTGGTTAAATGGCAATCCTTTAATTGATTTGCTGGGGCCCGAATAATGGCTTGACTTCAGCACTGTGGTCGTGCTCTAGCAATCACTAAAGCAGTCTGTGTTGGAAGTTTGTACTCCATCTTTCTGCCTTTCAGGGTGCCTCTTCTGCTTCCCAACACTTTCATGTTCCAGATTATCAGAGACCTTTCAGCCACATATTTCGTCTTAATCTCCATCAACAGGATTTTGGTGGAAATCATTTTACATCAGCCAAAATATACATATTTATGCTTTTATAATATTATCTTGCCAAGAATAAGCATCACCGCCACAAGCATTCATGCTGATTTGTGTACCCTCTATCAGGTCTTTCACTGACTTTCTAGAAAGCCACATCCTTCGTGGATATTACTGTGGTCAGCGTGCTGTTTGACAAAGTAGGAGCCAACCAATTCTGGGTGGAAAAAAGAAACTCTTTGGGGTTTAGTAAAATAAAAATACTCCTGCTGTTATCTCTCATTCATCTTTCTCAGTAAAAATGTGAGCTTCTTCCTGGGTGCTGAGACAGAACCAAACTCCAGGGTGGAAGTGCTTCTGCATTCCTGATTAAGAGCAGGCTGCCAGTCAAAAGTAGACCTCATGACTGGGACCTGTTTCCTTCTTTTGAGACCAGAAGCAGTAAAGCAAGCATCTGGGAGACAGGCTAGATCCTGTGGAGAAAGATGCCTTCCTTTTAGCCTTTGTTTTTGGAAACAGGTAAAATCTACTGAAATGTGAGTTTCTGCTGCAGCCAGAACTGAGCCCTGAAGAAATTACTTATAGACAGATAATATAGGTAATAGCAGGAGGCACAGTATGAGTGCTAGTTCCTCCTTTTTTCTTGTTTCTCTGCATTTTGTTTGCTCCTCTTCAGTGGCAGAAAATAAAATAAAATAAACCCTACCCCAACTGAAAACACAAACAGCCCCAAAAAGCCAAATCATACAACCCCAACATCCCACCAAATAAATCCAAAGGAAATAGGGTGTCATGGGGTTTGCAAGGTGGTGCGTGCAGCTGTGCCATGCTGATGTAGAAGCTGGAGGACCAGCTTTTCAGGCAGGACCCTCGAAAACAAGCCTTGGACAATCCACAGGCAGAGAGATATTTCGGGTGGGAGGGTGGCAGACAAAAGTGTGAGGACAAGGAAGCGTTGCTCATGAACAAATCCCACTTTTATCTGTGCTATTTGACAAGCTTTGCAGAATTTTGCTATCTTGGTACTCTTGGTTAAAGAATGATGAAAATTAGTTAGAACGGAAACTTGGAGTGTTTTGTAAATATCTGGTCTCCTGGGAAAAAGCTGGTTAACAAGGATGATAAATGAGAGAGAATTAGAGTTGGTTCATGCATTTGTTTACGATGAGAGATACATCTGTTTGCCAAAAGAGAAATCATTACTGGGAACGTGTGGTCTCTGTGGAGAACACTGAAGGAAGACAGTGAATGAAATCCCAATGACACCCCACCCCCAGCCCCACCCGTGGTTGGATATCTTGAGCACATAGGGTGGCAGGGCTGCTCCAGTTGGGGTGGATGGTGCTGGCTGCTTCCCAGGACTCATCCATCAGCTGCTAAAGCCTAGGGAGCCCCCTCTTTGGTGGTGTTCTCATTGCCATGGGAAAGAGAGGAGGCTCCTTGCTAGCCAAGGTGCAGCAGGAGAGGTTGTATGGGCAGTATGGCCTCCAGTGGCAGGCTTGACATGCTGGTGTCAGCCAGGGATTGCAGGTGACCCGTGAAACCATGAGTGTTTTCTTCCCGGTGGGTGTTTCAGCTGCCAGTCTTCCACAGTCCAACCTGGAGTCTTGGCTGAAGTAACTTGTGAAGTGAGAGAAGGTGTCAACTTTAGTGCTTCAGAGAGAGCATTTTCTACATGCAAGGTCAATCCAGCCTTTTCCTCTCTTGTTTTCTCCTTTCTGAGTGCAATATTCCTGTAGCTTTCTGAAGCATGCATTTCTCATATGCTGCTGCTGTGAGCAGGAAAGGTCTCTCCTACTCTGCCCACCAGAAAAGGATTGATAAATCCTGCCTCTCTGGGAATTTTCCTTCTATTATACTCAATTTCAAGCCATTTTTCACATCTGCCTCTCAAGTAATGTTATTGCAGAAACGACAGCAGCTGGCATTGTACAACATAACTATGGCAAACGTAAAATGCATGATTGGTTTTGGGGACAGCAGTTGCCCAGGGGGAAGAAACTAGAAAACAATGTCTTGGCTCATTGCTAGCTTCTCTCATCTGTTTGTGACATTCCTTGATTTTTAGAAGACTAGAGACACCATGAATTAAACATGTATTAACTACATATATTAATGTGACATATATATTAAAACCCAGCAGCTTAGAAGTCTGTGTTCCTTGCTGCTCATGCTTATTCGTCCGTATCCCTTTGTGTTTTTCACCATAAATTTTTGACCCTTCAATATAATGGTTAATTAATTTGCTTTGATCAATTATAATGACATGCTAAATTTTATCCCCAGCAAAAAAATGCTGGCAATGATTACTTTAAAAACAAATTAAGCCTGCTTTAATATTCTAATGTGGCATGCTGCTGTTCAGTAAGGTGCCATCACATGAGGGACATTTTCTTTTTTTTCCAAATGCTGTAATGATAGCAATTGCTGAAGCATCCCTATTTCCCCCCTTGCTGAGTTCCTGTAGCTCTGTCCAGGTAAATATAAACTTGTGCTGACTTTACCTCAGAGCCCTCAGACCCAGTTGATGTTAGGCTGGCAGTAATGTCCTTAGGCTGGCTGGCAGGAGGGACTGATAGCAGATCATTTTCAGAACAGTTTGTCCCCACTAACAATTTTGATCAGAAACCAGGTGCTAACGTGTTTGTGATACTTTGGATTTTTTTTTCCATTTGAAACGTTTTCAAAAATAATCGATTTTTTATATCCTTTTTTATTTTAAAGTTTGGGGTTTTTTTGTTTGTTTTTTTTCTCAAAGCCCACAGAACATAAGTAGTTATTCCTGCTGAAAGAGAGCAAACAGGCAGTATTTTAAGCCTTCCTTATGCTGAATGCTGAGGGGAAGGACAGAGGCCGTCACTTAGTTACTGCCTCACAGATATGGCTCTTTTCAAAGGTGGCCTAATAGATGCAGCACAACATATGGGAATTGTCATCACTGAGATAAAAGAATATTGTCCTGAATTGAAAATGGAGCAGCAGGGGGGAGCACAGTGGTGTTTCCTTGACCCTCCCAGACTCCTCTGACTGTCTCTTCTCTTTTATTTTTTTCCTAAATTGGAGCTGTGAGAACTTCCTTTCTTATGGAAAGATGTGGCTGAATTTAGGAAGTGCTGTTCATCAGAGTTGTTAAACAGTTGTTCAGTATTTTGGATGGCATGAGCATATCTGGGGCATCTCCTTCCCATGACTGGGAAGAGTCCTTGTGGCAGGAGTGTGGCAGTGTGATATTTCTGTGCTGTGATACAAAACAAATTTCTTAAGGCCAGGTCAACACTTAACAGCATGGTGCAGAAACAGCCCCCACCTATTGCCCATGCCTCAAACATTTTTTCACCACACCCAGGGCTGTGGACCACAGGGGCTGCAAAGATGTACTTGTTGAGGTTTTTGCAAGGGCAGAGCCTTGAGGAAAGCTTGGAGAGCAGGATCGTGGCAGTGTTTGGCAGTTCCTAGGCACGGCAAGCTGCCATCAGGGTACATTTGGCCACAGCCTTGCTGCACCACACATGGCACATCTGTCCTCCTGCTGCCAGCAGAGCTGGTCCCTGGCTGTCACTCACACTCATGGATGGTGCCCCTTGCACAAAATTTACTCTGCTCTTTCAAAGAGCTTATGTGCTCTTTGGAATTTCAGGAATTATTTGTGTGTCACTAGAAGTTGACTTATTTGTAACCCATGCCAACCTGATGCCTCTCCAAGACCTTTTCTCGGAATGGTTCTCCTACTCTTTTTTAATATGAAGGTATAAGTATCCACATTGTGGAGGTATCCCAAAATGCCTCTTCAGCACAAGTTGGCATGGAACCAATGGAAAAACTATCTTACCACTGTCAGCAAGAACTTGCTCTCCAGGGCAGGTATTTCCAGAATAAAAAGCTAACCTTCCTGGACCCTAAGCAGGGGATTTTCCTTCCAAACTCTGTTCCCTGCTTTGTACGTTCCTGCATGCCATGTTATCCTGCTGGGATGAACCTCAGCTGAGTGTAACCCTTATCTGTGGGAAATGGATTTGCAGAGAATTCTCAAAGCCTGACAGAAGGCTCATATAGTCTTGTGCATCTGTATGCAAACTTTAATATAAGGTGTGCTGACTTAGAAGGGCCATGGAATAGGGAAGACATTGTTGAGAGAAAGATTGAACTGGAAACAAGTTTCAAACGATGGCCTTGCAAACAGACTAGATATTTTGCAGAAATAGAACTATGAAAGATGTATTGTAGCAAGACCCACGTGGGGTATTTTTAGATTATTGGCTTAGAAGCATTAGTAGCATTGTGTGGCAAAAGCTGACAGGCCAAGAAACGCTTATAATGTATTGTAATTAGGAAATAGTTTGGCTTCTGATTGTGACGGCATGTAACATCTGTACCATCTCACCCTTCTCATGAGACTGAAAATAGAATAAAAGTCTTTGAAACGCCTCTCAGGAGCCCTGTCTCTGGGTCAGAAAAAAGGTTCTTCTAACACTTATCCATGCAAAAGCAAATGTTTCCTCTGTACCCTTCCACAGCAAGCCAGACTGACATTACATAAGTAACGCTCTTTTAGCCTTCTAATGAATGAGTTTTCCTTCAGGAGGAATCACTAGAGAAGTATGTCCTCTGCAGCGCACGCAGTGCAGTCAGGATATGAATTTCAGCTCTTCAGCTGATCTGGACTTTTCCTTGGGAAATAAATGATGCCCTGGAGCAAAATAAATGAACTCTTGCAACTGGAGTTTCATAGAAGGTGACTGGATAATTGATTGTTAGTCCAATAAAAAATAACTGATGAGGAGTTTGTGGACTCATACATCATTTCTGTGCTGTGACTGATATTTAAATAGAAAAAAAATGGTAGGAAATGGGGAGAAAAGTTGGTAGGATACTGTGAAGCTGACCTGGTTGTTTTTCATTTTGTTCTTTTTCTCCTAGGTGGGACTGAGTGTTGCAATAAGAAAAGCAAAAAGAATTATGAAGACTTCCAAGGACCTGGTAAGAAATAGATGGCATTAGAGTGTTTTACTCTGTACTGGCATTTTATCAGGACTGAGTCCTTGTTTGTTTTGTCTGACTGTGAATCCTCCTGATTAGCATTGAATTCCACACTGACTCATTCCTGCTTAATACAGGATCTGCTCTGTCAGGTGACACTGGAAGAAAGAGAGGGAGAAATAAAGAAAAAATATGAAAGTATGGGGACAGCATAAAAAGAAATAATAAAAAATGCAACTACCTTGTAGCTGTATTTAAGTGGGTGCCTCATGAACTTACCCACTGCCTCAGAGCAGAGCAACTGTGCCTTGGGGCTGTCTGAAACTCAAGCAATGGACTGAATGCAAATTCTGTGTATTTTTCCTGTATTTGTGAGATGCTGCCTTTGCCTCTAAAAATTGAAAAATGGGATTTGAAATGTTTCTGCCTCCAACAGTTTTCAGATTTGTAGAGGATCTCTAAAGGGTAGCAGAGAAGGGTAGCAGCTTTTATTCTGCTAGGCTCACTTAGGTGAGTCAGTTCAGCCCTAGAGTTTGCTTCCAGTTGTCTTCAGGCACTTAATGCACAGGTAATGCTTTAACTCTTTGTGAAGAAATTATTGATATTGCTTGTTCCTGAATCCTTACTGCAATGCTACTCAAAAAAGTGAAAATTGTGGTGCCTAATTAGCCTTTGGGCAATTGCCAAATTGCCAATTCAGGGAAATAAACAAAGTGCTGGAGAGACAGGCCTCAGCTCCCACAGAACAGCACCCAGCAGGATCTCTTACTCATTTTCCTTCCTATTTGGTGCTGTGCTACTGATGGCCTGAAATTTCCACTCAAATTATATGAAATCTTTATTCTTCTTTCCCTGGAGCAAGCCCCCATGTTA
Source organism: Oxylabes madagascariensis (assembly GCA_013400675.1). NCBI lineage: Eukaryota > Metazoa > Chordata > Aves > Passeriformes > Timaliidae > Oxylabes > Oxylabes madagascariensis. The sequence goes on from VYZR01035302.1 coordinate 42,065, forward strand.
ACACCTGTAACAAGATGCTCTGAGTCAAGCAGGTTCTCTCTGTGAGCTGGAGATCGGATGCAGGCATGGGGCTGGAGAGGGACCGGCACGGGGGTGCTGCCCCTTGGGACACAGTTCCTTTGCTTCCTTGCATGTGCTGTACCCTTGGCATATTGGGCTGAGTCCCTCACATGGCCAGCCACATCCTACTTTCTTGGGCTGGGCGTGCCACATCCTTTCAGGCTGCCCTGGGTAGGGTGGCATGGTTGGCATCAATCTTTGGGTGCAATAGACTGTCCTATTTTGCCTTTACTCTCCCATATATGCAAAACTGCTCAATGCCCCGATACCTCTCTCAATCTCCATTGGCCCTTGGCCCCTTCCTGCTCCTAGCTGCCTATTTACTAGCGGTAAGGACAAACAGACTGGAAGCAGAAAGGTCATGGTTGGGTTTCAATGTATTTCCAATCCTCCTGCACAATGCAAGGCCGGCTCAAATTAAAACACGTATCATATGCTTGCTTCGGCCTCTTCCGCAGTTTTTCCTAGTGTGCTTCCTGTAATGACCCTGGCTGAAACTTACTTTCAACCTGGAAAATGGAAAATAATATTTCTAGAGGCATTACTTCAGCTTGCAATTTCCCATTCACCCAGACTGAAGTTATTTTCAGATCCAGAAAAACAATGCAGTAAGAAACACAGAGGAAAATCCCTAGGAGGGAGCACGGTGTGAATCGTGCTTGCATAAGCCGTGTATCCCAGAGCAGCAGCGTGTGATGAAATAGTAAGGAAATCACCTGCCCAGTCTCAAGGCTGCCAAATCATGATCTGTTACCTGCACAGGCAGATACACCTTAGTGAGAGCTGAGGTGTTCTCACTGCCTGGGAAGACGATTACCTGGCTGAATGTGTGGGTGAGGAATCAGAAACACCCCAGCTGTGGTAGGACATCCCTGCATCCACATCAGTGAAGAAAAACATTCATCTGGCCTCTTTCATGCTCCGGCTCATGCTAGACCAACATGTCAGATTAGACTTGTTAATTCTTCCCGTATTTGCCCTTTTGGTGGCTTTTGCTGCATTGTATGTTTGGGGAAAGCCTTCTGAAGAAGTTCTTGCAAGTTAACTGTCCCCATCTTGGCACGGCAGGTGTGTGTGACTGCATAAAAAAAGACGTGATGATGACTGTTGTAATGAGGATGGGAGATCCATCTGGATCATAGGATTTCACAGTCACTTGGAGTTTCTTAGGATCATTTTGAGTTTAGGAAAAAGAAAAGGTATTCAGCAGATGTAGAGATGCAGTGAAAGTGGATACAACTCCAAAAAATTCTAGCAAATGTCTCTGTTCATTAAAAGGAGTGAGCCATCTGTAAGGCACTGGCTTAAACCAAACACCAACAAGCATTAGGGGCTCATTGTTATTCTTATTAGTAAAACCAATTAAAATAATTACAGAAATGTCATTAGGGAATGTTAACAGGCGTTGAATAGGATATTAGTGTTATCAATCACTGTGAGCACCTCTAGCATTAGTTTTTCTTGTGGGTGGAGAAGATTCCAAGGGGCATCTTTGAGCAATAGCAATGGAAGAATGGTGATTAGAGTTCTGGCATTTAGTGAGAGCGGGCATCATTTGTACAATCCTGTCATGACTACGAGATCCCTGCAAGCCACAGCCTGGCAGTGGGACAAGTGGGAAGCCATGGAGGGAGCCCAAAGTGAACTGACAAGCAGAGGAAGATGTAAACTGATCTCCTACCCACCCAGTCATGTTACACGGGGGCAAGTAGTCCATCTTCTGTCAGCAACTCGTGCTGCAATTGTAGCCTGTCTCTGCTGGAAAGGACCCAATAGCACCTGTTCGCACAAAGATTCCCTCTTTTTTTATACCTGTGTTCCTTGCCTTTTGAGAGTAGCCCAAGACACCCTCAGAGAGCAGATGAGCCACGCTCCTGCACAACGCCAAGCAGAGCTAAAGCATTACCTCCAGATCTCACTGTCCCACCTGCTGTGGGAATACAAAGGCTGCTGGGCTTCAGAATGCTGCTGCAGCTGGTCCTCAGCAACACCCACAGCACTGCCAGGTCATCATCATGCATCCACTCCCACCAAAGCTGGGCAGTCTTTGGGACTGCAAAATAACCTTCCTTTGAAATCAATGGAGAGCCAGTCAGCAAGAATTTTTGAAAGACTAACTGAGAAAAAGGCAGCAAAGATTTTATTCTGTTTACAGCAAAGGGTAAACTTTTAGCGCAGCCTGTGAGCAGAATAAAAGGAGGTTTTACTTATGTATTTATTTTTTGCAAGCTCTGTAGTTTGTCTTTCTGGCGTGGTTTTGGCTCCAGGTGCCTTAACTTCAAAGGCTTTGCATACTGTGACTTAGGCTGAAGGGAAAAGCTGACAGCTCAGATGAAGACCCTGCAAATTTTAGCCTGATGGAAGGCTTAAAGAGCCTCTAGTGCTTCTGTTGGCAGGATTAATCTTACATGAAGGAGGAGGGGAAGTGATTTCTTACCTCTTTCCAGGAAGTATACATAGGCTTGCAAATCTCTTTGAGAAAAGCTGGCATCCTGTCTGTGCCCCTCTCATGCTCTCTGCCCACCTGACCATACACAGAGCAAAGAGGAGGCCTGTGTCCCAGCCATGCTGCAGCACACAGCCCTAAGGCAGCCAATGTCTTGAATAGAGAGGTGCAGAGGGATGGGGAAGCACAGAGGGCAACTGGAGGTGCAGCAGTGGGACCAGCCTAAGGGAAGGCCCCACTTCCAGGCAGCTTTTGGCTTTTTCTCCCCACTTCTTCTATGGTTGTGTTCTGGTTTCTCCTTTCACTCCCCCAGTACCTCCTCCCCCTCCAAGCCAGTGTGACTAAAGCTTTGTCATTTGAGTGTGCTGGACAGAGCTGAAGAAAGTTAATTGGTGGCTTTTTTTTCAGGTTTCTTGTCTCCCTGACCTTCCTTTTTCTTTTCTCCTTGATTTCACGTCTGCCTTCTTCAGAAAGTGCACTGTTACAGCTCCTACTCCACTGCAGATCTCTATTCCTCCTCCTCCTTTTCAGTGGTGCCTGAAAAAGGTACCACTCTTTTTCATCTTCACCTTGCTGCATGGTCATTTTGGCCACCAGCACAAATGTTGGCTGCAATCTTTGTACTACAGGCTCTCTCCCCCCTCCACTACCCCAGTTCTCCTCTCCACGCTGAGATCCTGGCTGTGGCATGTTTCTGTGCCTGACCTCCTGCTCTGGGCAGCATGAGACCCTTATCTCCATCGCCCCTTGTTACCTGTCCAAGCAAACACCTTCCCTGGAGCTGCAAGGCAATGTCCTACACTCCTTGGCCTCGCTACCTTGCTGTGCTACCTCAAAGTTCTCCTTTGTCACTCAGAGCTATAACTGGAGTTATAGACCCACATAGTGTGTAACAACCTTCCATTGGCCTCTCCTGAGCTGTATCCAAGCTTTACCATCTGTTTCATGACAGGCATTGCTTGAGGACTACCTTGCTCATTTTTTTTTTTTCTGTATATGTAAAGTATGGAACACAAGGCAGTTGGTGCAAGGACAAAGCTTTTAGGCGCTGTGTCTGTATAAACAATTACCTATATTTGCATAAAGTTATGAGTATGCCCATCTGCTCACCTGCTCCATATTTACATAGTTAATATAGCCTCAGTGAATACAGAGAATTAGGCTGTGCGCCAATTAGCCCTCTGCATTTAGGGACCACTTGAGCACCCTCAGTGTTTCCAGTCCAATTGAACTTACAGGGAAGCCACATGAGCAGTGTGTTTGTGGGATTAATTGCCCAGGCAACACAATTCATTAGGAAGGTCTCTTTTAGCTTCTGAAGCTTCCTGGCTACCTGGGACATCAACTGCATTGGCCCAAGGCTATGGGCTACTAATATGAAGGAGTTTTTCTAGCAGCAGCTGTCTTTTCCATCTTACAGGTTTGGCCAAGATAAAATCTAGATTTCCAGGTAAAAATCTCTTTTAAAAAATCAAGGGTATTCTATGCACAGTCTGGATCCTCTCATTTCTCCTCTTCTTGAAGTTGTCCCTGGCCTTTGGCATGTAGAAACCAGACTCATGGCTCCAAGCATGTGGCTTTCACTATTTTTGCCCTGTGTCAGGTGCCACCATGTTTACCAAATATGAAAACAGTAATTTTTACAAAGAAAAAAAAAAAGGTTACATGAGAGTAGACAGAGAGATGACCAGAACTTTCTCTTTCCTTTTTGAGTTTTACAGGACTTTGAAAGCAAGAACAGCAGGTTTGTAAAATGCTCAAGCCTAATCCTTGACTGCTGTGTCAGGTCTAGATCCTCTGGCATGTAGTATCCTTATTGGCATCACTGGAGTTTTTGGATGTTTCTAGCCAGAAAGTACATGATTTAGCTCTGTAATTTACTGACACTGAACATCCCAAGCTACACCACCTCTGTGAACTAATGCAGCCATCTACTTTTATTTTTCTTCCTCTCCAGAAAAGCTTCATGGGGTTCTCAAGTGTATGTGCATTTCCTCTTCTGGCTAACCTGTGTGAGAAGATTAAATAGTATGTATAAATTTTCAGTCCTTAACCAGAAACAGAACATGGTATATTTACTTCTTTTGAAAGTCATCCTTAGCTAACAGAGCTTCCCATACTTTATTCATGTTGGTTTCCTTTATAAAACCACTGTCTAGGTAGTACAAAAGGAGCTTGCACAGAGATCAGGTAAGATTCTTCGCAGGGATCCTTGTGGTTGTTTTAGTGCTTAAACCATTTGCTCAATTTTAGCACATCCCAGAGCTCAAATATGTGACACACTCACAGATGTGATATCTCCAAGAGGAAGACACCTTTATCCTGAGGTTTTTCTGACCCCAAGAAACTTCATAATTTAATTTGTTCACCCTGTTGTGGTGCCCATGTCTCAGTGCAGGAAGGCCACCACCACCTGCATAACTCTGTGAGGAGCCCGAATTTAATGTGAGTTGTGAAACATAGAACAATCCCAAGGTGTTTAAGAAAGTCAGGTGGATGTCATTCAGAAAAACAACTCATGACAGTGCTAACTTTGAGTCAGTTTCTAAGCCAAGGACATGAGGTTTTACAGCTCGTAAAGCATATTTGTCAATGTACTCCAGTGACTTGGAGGAATACTCAAGCAGGTCTAAGAATAAATCAGGATTATCAGCTGTATATTTGACTGATTCAGCTTCCAAGACTAACTTGCTCACCTATTTCTGCTCATTTAATTGAAACTGCAAATATCAAGATTTTGTTTGGAATGGGTTGATTGACATGAAAAATCTTGCAAGTGTCTTCTGAAATGCTAGTCAGGACCATTAAGCTGAGTTTGAGCCCTATGAGTTCAGACAGTGGAAGTGGGGATGAAATTGTGTATCATATCTTGTACTGCATGTGTTCTACTCAGCTTTTCTGATCTCTCCCTCGTGCACTCCCTCTCTCTCACTGTCTTTGGTTTTTTACTTTCCTCTTTCTGTAGCTAGAAAAAAAAAAAATGAAGAACAACAAAACAAAGAAAGCCAACCAAAAAACCCCCAAACTTCTATCACAGATCTGTTGTTCTAGTTTGTTTTAGAGACTGCAGGTTTGACATTGAAGCCATACAGGAGTCCATCAGCCTCACCTCCATAGCTCAGTCAGCAAATACTGAAATACAGAATTTGCTCTTTTGGGCAGGATCACTTTGCTGAAGTACAAGCACAGAGCCACAACTGCATATAGAGCAGTAAATATCATGCCAGTTATTATCTGTTCTGTACACTTCACTGTGTTTTTTACTTTCTTAATAGATTCCCTTCCATATGTTTACGCTATGGGTTTTGTTTTTGTTTTTTACAGTGTTCTAAGAAATAAGCTGCCTTTTGAAGATTTTGATGGAGATAAATTTAGTACTTTCCCAGTAAGCAAAACCTTTCCTTTGGTACAGTAGTCCCTTGATAATAAGGATGTCTCTGGGATTCCTCCTACTTCCTGCAAAGCCTTATTCATTCATGTGAAAATAGGTATAGGAATAAAATGAATGGAAAGGTTTTTGTCATAAAATGTAGGGTTTTTTCCTGGATGAAACAGCAATCATTCATATATGCCACCTGGGGAAATGCACACATAAAGCCGTGCTCCCTGCAGAAGCAAATTGCTCTGCTGCTGAGTGGTTGTTTACTGAATTAATAAGAGGTGAAGTGAAGTCATATTAAACAAAAAAATAAATTGCCAGTTTATCTTATTTCTGCACCAAAGCATGCTAGGTGTCACTTATTAAAGTTTAACAAAGGGACTCTGGAATACAACCTGTTTACTGTGTTTTATTCCTACACCTTGAATTACATTCTCATTTTAGATATTTTAAATTAAAAGTGCAAGAGTAATAATGGCTGTCCTGTATGTGTGTTTCTCCTGGCCTTTAGACATTGAGGGGTTATCACTGGCGAGGCAGAGACTGCAATGACAAAAACACAACCGTGTACCCTGGCAGGCGGTAAAGATTTTAATTATTTTAAAGGCTTCTTATTAATTGTGACTTTGAGAAGAATGAGCTCCAGATTTTGTTTTGTCCATACTCGTAGACAGCACATGACTGCTTGTGGCTTGATTTCACTCTGAGGGGGACAGGAGGGGATTGGGGATCAAGGCCAGGGATGGGACTCATTTGCAGGGGTGGTGCACGCATTTCTTTCCTTTCTCTGAAGCACCTGCAGCTAAAATAGGTCAGAGGTGGGGAGGGAAACCATGCCACTGACTGAAAGGATAAGTTTCATTCAGCAACTTTCAGTATTAACTTTGAATTAATATTGCATTTTGTATTTGCATTTTCCTAGGAAAATTTGCCTCTCCAGATCCAAAGGGGGATAAACCCCACCCTTCCATGCAGAAAGGAATTTCTAATTCCTTTTTAATCTTGGTGAAGAAGGGCACTGGGGATCTGATTTCCTGATTTTTTTTATGACATTGCTTATCCTTTTGTGTCTCCATTTCAGTCCTGATAATTGGGATGCAACAAGTGACTCTAACTGCAATGGCATATGGGTAAGTAAATGAAGTTGCACCTTCCTGATTGCTGCTTCTCTTTTGTCCTCTTTAGTCTTTGATTTAGTTTACAAATGTTTCTTTTTTATTTATTCTGGTTTTATTAGCTGATATTGTTTATTGATGCTTATGATTTAAATTGTAGCTATATGATTAATTTAAATGCACATTTATTTATTAAGATAATGTAATGGAAAACATCATCATTATGATGCAGTGCCTCCTGCAGGCAAAAATTCAAGAGTAATTAAATTCTCAGCCTCTGTTTTGCACTGCCATTCTTCAGGTGCTAGATAGATACTATTACCTATCCTTTCTCTTCTCCGACAGGGTGTGGATCCAAAGGATGGAATTCCCTATGAGGAGAAATTCTGCAAAGGTAAATCATTAGAGTCAATACAAGAAACCAAGTGCCTTAATATTAATTTTATAAATATTTCAGTATTTGCACATTCACAAGGCAAGGGAAAGATAACAGGTTTTATAACATCATGAGAAAAGCAAAATTATTGAGTTTTTTTAATCTTGATGATGGATAAAGATGATACTTGAAAAACACAGGCTGCTGGTAATTTCCTGTTAAAAGTCAGCTCAGTAATGAAGTTGAATACATAGATCAGGGACAGCAGCAGATATGTCACCTCTGTGTCGTCTCTGGTGCCTGAAGACCAACTCAGAGTAATGGCTTTGAGATTTAGGGAAGCAGCTTAACATTTGCATTTGTCCGGTTTTACCTCTTGCCATAAATACATACATTTTTTTCCAGAAAAGGCCTTAAAGGGGTGAAGTGGTGGCATCAGCTGATCAAAATGAAAATGATGTGGGTGGGCGCCTGGGTGTCCACACTGCACAAATAAAAGCCTCACAAACCAGCAGGGACTGCAGTTGCCACTCACCTCACCTTACATTACTAAATCAGTATCCTGGGGATGAACCATTGCCTGGCAAGACTCTTCAACATTTTTAGATGAAAGGCTAATCTACAAATGTTAAGCGACATTAATTATAAACCAGACAGATTGTTCTAGCAGAAACACTCATATGAGTAGCACATCCACCACCCAGCTCTGTTATAAGGAGCTTTGAGCAATTTTCTGAGTAATCCGATTTCCCTAAATGTTTAAATACTTTTTAATGCATAATCTATGGATAGTAAAAATAAACACTCTCTGCACAGCAGAACCTCTGCTGAAATAACACATAATTTGAATACAACCAGGATTCTTCTCTGATTAGCAAGACCTCCCCCTGTTTTTCATGCCCAGTCCCCAGTTGTTTCTCTAGGGATGTTGGCAAATGCATGTTGGATGGTTTCTGCTGCAGATGGAGTGAAAATCCTATTTCAGTGTCTGAACATTTAAGCCACGTGAAGAGCAGTGTAGTCGGTCACCCTGTGACTCCATCAGCTGCTGCTGCTGTTCCTCTTCAAGCGCTCTCTTTCAGTTTGCTCCTTCTGCCCATGTGACTAACAAAATGCATCCATCAGGCGCAGACTCGAAAGGGGTCGTGCTCTTTGGAGACTCGGCCGGCGCTCACTTCCACATCCCTCCAGAGTGGATGACCGTCACGCAGATGTCAGCGGTGAGGAGTCATGTTCAGCTTCCCAAAACCACTGACTGTCATTTGCTTTCTCTACTGTGCTGCAGGTTGCCAAGGGGAAACAAGTGCAAAACGCTTCACTGCACTGAGATTTGTAGTTATGGTCTCACGTGTATCAGTCCCCTCCCGCATCTGCTCCTATGAAGATAAAAAAGCACAGCCTTGCGCTACTGCCGCTCCTCCGACATCTGTGCAATTGGGTCAGGGAAGAGTTTGGCTGCAGTGTCCCGGTGCTGTGCCAGAGACACAAACCAGGACATCTGGCTTTCCACGCACATGCCTGTGGCTCAAGGAGACCCGTGCTGTCTGTCAGCCATTAGCCGGCTGGTTGGGGTGGCTCCTTGCTGTGAGAGCGTTTGCAGAAGTGACCCTGCTGACAGCTGGGGAATTTCTGCTTTAGGAATCTGGCTTTGAAATGACGTGCCCTGGATTGTTTTCTCTCATCCTGTGCATATGTCAAATAGGTCTCATAACTCCAGTGTTCTGTTTTTGAGGAGTGTTGAACAAATGCATTTGCAGGTGTTTGAGGGTCATCCAAATATTCATAATAGATTTGTCCTCAAGGGAAGAGTTCCTGTGACCATAAAATATCACTGCCACACTGATGTCTATCCTAGGGTGGGATCCCAGCATTTCCTACTCAAAAAACAACAAAATGCACCTGATTGTGCACTACACTGAGCCTGTTGCAGTTCACTGGCATGTGATGAAGTAATTGAGAGGAGAAGATCATTCCAGCAAACTGCAATTAAGGGGTGGAGATAAATTTCCATAAATGATATGTTCCTGACCTTCACTGCTGTTTCCTATCCTGAAGTGCTGTCAGTCCCTAGCTAGGGAGGACTGTACCTTGTCCTTCTCTGCACAAGGATCTGTTGCTCAGGGGTGAGCAGATAGATCATCACTGGCCACCTTTCCTTCTACTTCATCCACTTCATCCATCACCTTCTAGTCATCCACTGGTATCTGTAGAGTAAGGTTACAGACATTTTCTGGAGAACAGTTCTTTTTCCAGACTGTTAGTAGCTGCAGTGCTGTAGGAGGTCTGAGAGTTTCATGGGCTTTTTTCCACTTTTGCTCCCAGAGCTGATTTAAATGTTGCAGATTAGCCGTTGCTTTTCTTTGTTAATTGCTTATGAACAACAATTAGACGAATGACACTGATGACAGAGCTGATAAGGAACATAATAAATTAGCACTAATAATAATTGAGATTATCTCATCTAATAAAGATGGTAATAATACTGATGGCGATGATGATTCTGACAGTAATGCTAGTAGTAGAGCCATGTAGGCAAGACCAGTTTTAGACTATGTCAGCATTTTATTATCACTGTAATGAAGATTTAGAAAGAATTCCTCTTGCTTGAAGCTTGCTGATCCACCAGCTGGTTGGGTCAAGGTCTGCTAATAGCATACCAAGGCAAAAGCTTCAAGGTTGGGAGCTGGAGTGCAGATTACAAAAGTGAGTTTTGGAGGCTCTTTGTTACTGTCTGATGAGTGTAGAGCAGCTTGCGTGGGGAGGGAACTGGTGCACTCTGTGTAAGGCCCAGAAAATATATGTGAGGTTTGGAATAGGAAACAACATGTTTTTTTCTAGGACTATTTCCAAGCTTTGCTACCAACCTGGCAAAAATACATCAGTTAAATATTAATGCAGACATGCAGAGATCTCAACTGTATAAAAACTATTATCTTTGATTAAACTCTAGCAAAAGTAAAAAGTTATTTAATTTGGAGCTAGCTCACCATGAGTGCGAAAGTTGTCACCTGAGCACAAAAGCAGCAGCAATACCATTTCTGAACAAATTCAGACTTTATCACTGCTTCTTCTTTCTCTTTGTCCTCTGTTTCTTGCTTTCTCTGTGGAGAATGTCAACAGTAGCAATTTAACTGCCTTGGGGTTGTGAAGGTGCAATACTGTTGTCTCTTGTGCTGCATTAAATGTCACTGGCAAATATCCTTCATCTCTAGGCTTAATTAACAAATTAACTGGCTTCAGTGATTTTTCAGTGCAAGGCTTCCCTCAAGGAGAATTTTGAAGCACATCCAGGGATGGAGTGGTGACCAGCGAGAGTGCAGAGAGTCTATCTTTAGATAGAGGAAAACATCTTTAATTTGGGACCACAGCAAGAATTTGAAGCTAGGCCTTGGAGAGGAGAGGATAAGGCATCAGCTTAGTGTGCCTGCTGTTCCCTTGTGCTGTCTCTTGTGCTGTCTAACTCAAGACACTTTGTCTTTGATTCTGCCAAAATTTCTTTGATAAGACACATAAAAATATAAGTTTGTCAAATGGTTTTATCCACAGTCAATACTAGGGTAAGTTTAAAGCTTTAATTTCCATTTCAATAGAATCGCAAACCTCTACATGGAATTTCAAATAGCACTTCCTCACCCCTGCCCTGTCCAGATTTTTTTATCATTTATACAGGAAAAAATTGTGTACCTGTTAATTCAGATTTATTCAATGTATTATTTTATTACCTTAATGTTTTTTCTATATTTTTACATGTTCATTTTATATGCCTTCTACATTTCACATATTTCTTATTCCTATTTATCCTTTTACGTGTTTACATGTACAAGTGTTTACACATACAAGTGTAAAGTAAAATTTACACTTGGTAACAATGCTGTGGGCCCATTGCTAATCAGCACCACATCAGTGGCAGCTGTTAATTCCAGTTTTAAAGTTAATTAGGTTTGGGAATAATTTTTCAGGAGACAGGCTGAGTATTTCACGAAAAGGTTCTGCAGAATGTTTTTTTTCCCTGATTTTGCTGCATGTAGTCTACCTTGCAAAGGAGAGGCTATGATAAGTAAGGAAAGAAAGAGAATGTGAATGAGAAATTCACTCAGGATGTTGTTTGGGTGGCTGGATATTCAACACGGGGGGTGACAAGATGGGTATTTGGGCTGAACAGCTTTGAAATTCGTATGTCCATGCCATTGACTTGAAGAGCATTGTTGAGAAGACACTATACATTAGATTTTGGGTTTCCTGGTCTAATGAGAAACTTACTGGCCTCTTAACTTTGCCCTAGAAGGGCCATGACCCCCGGTGTAGTCTGGTGCAGGGGGACATGCTTCTGTTATACGTATCATGCTGTATGGAATGCATCAAGTTGCATCATTCACTTTTCCCATATCAAGTCCTCTAGCATGTTATCAGGGGAGGCATTCTTGTTTTCCACTGCTATTTCCAAAGCCTTTACCGAGGAGCCAGTCACATACACTGTTAACATCCCTCTCAGAGTATCTTCCCACAAAGAGCACATGGAGACATTACTCAGTGTGGAAAATAACCATTATGAAGTGGAAACATCTTTGAAAACTGCAGCTCAGGCATGAGCTCATGCTATTTCTACAGTTGAAACAAACAATCAAACAAACAAAAAAATGAAAAAACCACCACTCTTTCCTACATAGGGGAAGTCATAGGTACCTTACACAAAGAGAATTATACATCTCTAAGAAGGGATCGAGTCAACTTTATTTTGGCTTTCGGGTTATCAATAGCTCTTGGGTTTGCCAGACTTTTTAAGAGTTTCAAAAAGAATTGAGCTAAATGTTCATCCTTTTAACCTGAAAATTTGGACGCTAAAATTGAAGTGTAATGCAGTGGACACGCACTTTATAAGCTTTAGCAAAGCAGAAGTACTGGGGGGTTTTTTGAGGTAGATGTTTTTTGCAGAAAGCTAATGTTGAAAGCACTGATATGTCTAACAATGGATATTGTGATCCTGCTGCTCTGTCCATCTGCTTACAACTGACTTCCAAATAGCTACTAATTACAGCATTTTTCTGTTGTATGTCTGGAGTAGAAGCAACTTTCATATCTCATTTTAGAGACATTTTTATTTTGAGGTAAAAGCACTATATTTATAAACGTGACAGAAATAATACCCTTTTTAGAAAGATGCAATTTAAAACTGTTGGATCTCTATTTTGTTGCTGAATAAAGAGAAAAATAAATCCTGCATTTATCCATAGTCCAGTAGATACCTAGTTGCCCACAAACTCAAGGGGTTATCAGGTATCATTAAAGTAACTATTTCATATTATTTATTTCCTATTGGCAGAATTCGTCATTTCCTTAAATGTGGATTCAGGATGTCCCAAACACCTATCCCACTGACTTCTTTTTTTTTACACTAGAAAAAACCAGGAGTTTGATGTGTGAAAATCTTTTTGAAAACATTATCTAGCATTCCTCTAGATCCAGTGAGACGCAGGCAGGTTTCTCCAAGCTAGTATTGTCATGATTAAGATATTGCATGTTGTGGGAAATAAAGTAAGTTTTGCTCATTTCAAACCTCTGTCCCTTGCAGCTTTACAGAGCAGAAATGCAATTTTTTGTGCTTTTTAAAAAGATAGGCTGTGCTTTTCTCAAGAGCTTAAGGTTTGCTTATTTGTATACTTAGAATAATAAAGTTGTCTGTGGTACTTAACACTCTCACCAGGAGCTGAACAGCATTAAAATCATTATAAAAAGAAAGACCCAATTTTCCTTCAAATTAAGGTATACCTTAATGATTTCAGATTTTCCAGGACTGACATTTCTAAAGGCTTGTATAAGTGTTAGGTTTCCAGTGCCCTTTTGTATTCTGGTTTTGAAAATCTCTTGCCACAGCAACCCTGAACCTTCTTCTATTTAAGCACAGCTTGACATGTGTGCGCTTAGCGTCAGCCATGGCTTTGGCTGCCCCATGCTTCAAGGTAGGACACATCTAGGAGAGGAGGATGTTCACTGAAATGAGACGCATCTCAAACATTTGAGGCTAAAATATGGCATTTGAAGCTAGGCTGGAATAATTTCCTACTGATTCTTTGCTAAAATCTGGCACGTGGGCTGAAGTAGATTTCTCAGCCAGAATACTCTAGAGAATGGTATTTAAACAAGGCTGTACTCAAGAGAGTTTTATGCTAAAAGTCAACACAGTTGAGCCTCTAGAGTGGGACACATTTGCATCTGAGACTAAGCAACACAGTCTGTTAGGCTGTACTTTCCAAACTACATCAATCCAGAGTTTAAGGTTCAGCATTCTTCTGAATTTTCCATTAACTACTCATCTTCACCCTTTGGACCTGAAATATCTTCAAAAGTCTGGCCCTTAAGTGCTTTGTTGGAATAGTGTCAATGCTAAATGTATATACAGTTTTCAAATGCAACTATAATTTTGGGCTCAAATTTTCCTCTTCAAATAAATTTGCAGCTCAATTAGGTTCTAGCGAATTCATATTTAAGCCAAGTTTGCAGGGCAAAAAAACCCAAACAGTTAAAAATTACTGGGACTTGTCCAATGAAGATATTGTTTTGGAATCTCAATGGGAAATAGCGAGAGAATTGTTCATAAAACGATTTTTTTTAAGTATTAAATAATTCCTATGTCTTTTATACTCTAAAATATGTGTCACTTGTAAGAGATCATATCTGCAGGGTTTTTTTCTGTGCTAGGTGACTGTTTCTCTCACCTCTAATGCAAACCTGTGAGGAGGAAAGTGTTACAAATGGCCAAGCTGTGCTATGTCTCTTCACTTATGCTCATAGCTGTGCCCTTAGATTATATGCTTGTTTGCACACAAAACTAAGCGATTTGAAGAAAGCAAATTTGAAATTTCCCTGCAGACCTAAAAAACGAATATTTTTTCTTTTTATATGTGTGTACACATACACACAAGGACACATATATGTATGTGAGAGAGAGAAAGAGAACAAAGATAATTAAGACAGGCCTCTTTTCACCTTGGTAACTAATGCAGATGTACTGTAAGTGGGTCAAATGTGCTGTTACATGCTTTAAACTGGCATCTGCTGCGCATTAGACTGCTCAGAGCATGGCTTCAGGATTTCTTCTCCCTCTTTCTCCCCCCTTTACTTGCCTTTCCTCCTTTCTCCCTGCATCCCCCTCCATCCTCTTAGAGTCGAAACCCTTAGACATATACTCAACCCATATCCTCAAGTATAGCTCCCATTCACCTAAACAATACTTTTCTGGGACTTGGAACTTGGTGGGGAGCAGAAGATTTAGCTCTGCTCTAGCTCCTCAGTTACTCTGATCCTCCTGGATAAA